>JAQGBW010001008.1:0-30663 GCA_034698625.1 Julus scanicus | reverse complement strand
TTTTTGCACTTTTATTTCCTTTTTTATCAGCCAAATAGTGGGTTTAATCAACCAAATTTGACCTAGACATTAACTATATACCCTGTTAATAATATATATAAATAAAACTTTTCTCATACTGACAGGGTGAAAATACCCCATTGGCTTACTTTTTGGGGAGATGTTTACACTTATAACTCTTTTATCTAGTATGCAGCTTGTTTATGGAGTTTCACTTGTAGAAATGCGTATAAAAATCACTTAGTGTCCCCATTGAAGAATCCGGATGTATTGGTGCCACCAATTAAGTTAATGTAAAATTAACTTTCAATGTTTTTATTATAGTGTTAACAGATGTAATTAGAACAGCACGATCTCGTATATACACCATTCTGAATCGTCGTAAAATTAATACACTTGATATGTTTATGACGTATGCATTATAGTTAAGATGCTGAAGTATTCAAGACTAGCCTTATATGCAAATAAATGCATGTTTGACTGCATCCCAATTTTGATGACACATGACCTCTACAAATTAAAAATTCAATTTTAGGCTGGGCTGACTCATAGGATTAACCATGTCAAATTTCTCATCAAAACCATTAAATAAGCCTTGAGAACATTTAAAAATTGTAAGTTTTTAGTAAAAACGTTCGTTTGATGTTTTTTTTGGTAGTTAGCCAACGAGAATATCCCTCACCTATACCAAGTTTCTTGATTTGCATTCGCTGGAAACATGCATTGAATTTAAATTTCGTTTTTGTCATTGGAGATGAAAGTTTTAAAAAGCATGTTTTGAGCGTTCGCAGGGGAAAGTTGTGACCAACTGTCCTCTCATTCCTCTGGACAACATCACATTTTTATAGGCACTCGAAGGCCTACTTACATACATTAGCACCACTGTTGAAAAACGGGGTACAGCCGCGATAAACCCCATAAAGGTCAAGTTTGTTTGTTGCAGGTGGCTGAAATAGGGAGGCTCTACAAAGGGGTAAGCTACCCCTTTTATTACGGTTAAAACATTTTTAAATATAAAAAAAGGTCAACTTCCGTTTTGTCGAATTGCTCCCAAAAATCCACTTGACCCTTTTGTCTGCATATGCGTCTATTATATTCGAGGTCGCATTCAAATTTCATATTGGCGTTAAAATCAAACGCTGTATACTCATATTGACAGTGTGGATATGGAAATCCAGGGTCACATGGCGGTACTCCTTTGGCTATTGTTGTTAATTTATTTGATTTTTTTATCTATAGTTATCGGTTTGAAAATGCAAAGGGGCGATTTAGTTTTTCAAAACTGATCAAACTTTTGTTCATAAACAATGGCAAGATTATTTATTGGAAAGTTCTGCTGACATAAACCTTAAGGCAATTTTTTGGCAGTTTTCTGTGGCGCATTAAAGGCGGACTCTTGAATTGACTCTTCAACTAAATTACAATGTAGTTTAGAAAACCCATAAAAAAATTTTTTGTTGTAAATTGCGTTTACGTATTAATCAATTCGAGTTCGAACTCATAATTACCTTTAAACAAAGACATTGTTATTTACCGAACAACAGACTGAGTAATGGTTATTATCTTTTCTATAGACAGGCCAGCTTTAGTAATAAAGTCATAGGGCGGTTTTTTCATGCTTAATGGCAGGTTATGATTGAAAAGGCCAAATTTGAACTCATATGAGGATGACTATCATTTAATCAATCGTTTTTCTTAATCATAAGTTTGGATCTCATCATTTGATGGGACTCCAATTTCCAATTTGTTATACAGTAGAACCTGTCTAAATGCATTGTGTAAATAAATAACCTCTCTAAATGCATAAAATGTGTCGGTCCCGGCTTGCGACTCAAGTAAACATGAATAAACCTTCCTAAAGTAATAATGAATAATTTTTATAGGCCCCAATGATTTTGTAAATGAATATCAACATTGGAGCTACAAAAAAATATCAAACTAAGATGAGGTTACCACTTAGATTGACACTTTCCTTGTGAAGCACTTGGATGATCCTTTCTGTACTCTTCTAGGGATATATGGACAGTTTCTGTCATTGTAGTGTCTGTTGGAACTTTAGACGCCATTTTTTTATGTAGGCCTACACAAATATTACCAAATGCAGCAGACAGGGAAATGCAAGGCAATTACTGTACTTATGCATGCACTAAAATGGTGCCCAATACCTAGTGACTCATCTAGGATTGAAAAAAAAAGAGGTAGTTCCCTATTTGGCAGTTGTATATGTGCGCAAGTCTGGTGATGAACCTGCCTAAATGCATATTTATCACCGGTCCCAAGCATATGCATTTAGACAGGTTTTACTTTATATAAGATAATAAGATTTGGCATACATTTCTTGTTTTATAGAATGGAATTCGTGGTAAATTTGGTAGCATCTGTTAGATTGCAAGGGTGGTCAATGTAGGAAGAAGAAAGTGAAAGTATCCTTGAAAGGTGAAAATTGTACGAAGTGAAGTGATGTAGTATTGTTTCATGCGAAATACCAAAACCAAAACCAAATCCATTCCCTTCAAATGCTTTAACACATAGATTTATACGTACAGTAATGTCTTTGTATAAACAATAGTTATTCAGGAGGTTCATTGTTGTGGTTCCACCCAAATTTTAATGCTTTTTCCTAATTTGCTAATGACTTATTGGACACTAAACCAAATATACAACCTACAACGTTTATGCACAATCAGTCTCCTATTGGAGAATGGATAGTCAAGGCTTTTTAAATGTTTAATATGAAAATGGGAATATACTTTTCAATCTTTGTGTGTGTGGGCGCTCTTTAAATGTATACTAGGCGACATACAAAATACGTCACATGTGCCTCATTCCTTAGCAAGTATGAGGAATGTTAAAAAGGTTTTCAGTTTAAAAAAAACAAAAAAAACTGAATAACTTGTTTGTGCTGAGTTGGGTCCGAAAACGGGTTTGTTATTATTTTTTAATTCACAACTCGATGAGACCACATTTCCTGTAGTCCATGTGATTTCAACTCAAATTCTTCATGTTTTCAAGCGTTGATCCATCTGGATTTGTTTTCTTTACAAATACAAAATTTACCCTATGGTCAATTTCCAGACTTAAAATCAAACTTCCCATTTAAAATATTGACGAAAATGAAATCAGGGTTTGTGGTTCCCCCTAATCCCTTTGTTTCTATGCTTTAACCCGTCAAAACTTCATTAATAATATAGTCTTCTAAACATGCTGTACATTCGATCATTAAACTGTGATCATTAAGTTTCTGTGAATGTCCTTTAATAAAAAAACTGTTCTGTGAATGCCCTTTAATAAAAACTGTTATGTGAATGATTTTGGATCACTACGATGTTAATGTACACAAATCCTCTTCAAAGGCTGTTGTATACCCAAATGAGTCGAGTTTGACCTTTTTTTAAAAATTGTATTGTAAAATGATTTATTGTCTTTTAAGCATGGGGCTTTATCCTACCCTGCCATGGCATTTTATACAACCCAATTGCAAACATATCCAATCATCTTGAATTTTATGAGGGCAGGTCCTGAGCACTTGTTATATTGTTGAATATACTTAATGTATTGTTATAAAATCTAACTTTAATTCTAGTTAAATATATTCTCTAAATGCTGTAAACCAGAAATAAAATAATTCAGTAGTTGGAAAAATATCTTTAACATCAGAATGAGCTTCTGCAACAAAATTTCCCAATCTGCCGGATTAGGTAATATGATGACTATTTTTATTTTGCTTCGTGATAAGCATGTCATACATAATTCAAATTTGTCTACACTGTGTATTAGGAAGATGCAATACTGGAAATATATCCAGCACGTGTTTCGAGTTAACAGAAGTTTAACATTTCCTTATACCTAAAGGCGTTCAATTCTAATCATATGACACATGAAATGTTTAAACATAGACTGCATTATTCATTGAGTTATATTCCTGGTTCAGAAAGCTAGTAAGTTTTTAGCCCTGAAACCTGAACTTGGCCAAAAACTAAGATCTCAAGGTTGGAAAAATGCTTGGCACAGACTGCTGCCGATGTTGCTTTTGCTGCTGTACGAAATAACTATTTCAAGATGGTTTTCTTTTTCTCGAACATTGTTCAATATTCTTCCTCATCTTAAGTCTGTATAAAGCACAGTTCGGCGGGTATTAATATAAATTCCACTTTTATTGTTTTTAGAAAATCTTGTACTCTTGTTCTCTTGTTTGACTGAACTTTAACAAAGAATTTTCAGTAGCTGAATCAATGCCCCTCGTAAAATCACGCATTACATAAGGGATTACAATTTTCCCACATTTTTTGTTCTGATTTTGTTTGTTTTGAGTCAACAAACGTGACTTGGAAACTAAGGAGTTTGTTGAAAATACCAAATCCAACATTTGTGTTCGGTCCACAATGGATTAGCTAAGGTCATTTTCACAAAAGCTTTTCGCACATATTTTGGATTTTATTTCGTTTTTGTGGCTTTTCTACGAAAAACCTGATTATCCATGTTCGTAAGCCTTTGCGGTGTGGAATGCCAGGGTGGGTCAGAGGCACTAAACCGGTATTAACTAGGGTTTATTCTAAAGGAAGTCCCGTTAATGGAAATCTTAACATCAACAAAAGAACCACAATTTCAACATGCGGAGATGGACTAGTGTTTACATGTTTAGATTTGCTTCTTTTAGAATTCTCGTGGATTTGGGAATTCTGAATTGTTGTGTTGCTATCAACATTGGTGAGTTACTACCACTTTCCATTACTGTGCTTTATTTGTTAAAGTGCATATCAAGCAAATGCATCAAGTTGTTGTTAAGTAAAACACATTACGAATGTCTCACTACAACATTTGTATTTTGGATATATTTTCAGTTAGTAGTATAACATATGAACGATGTTATACTTATTAAGTGATATATTGGCACTAATTTTTTTTATCATGTACGTGACTTTAATGATTTGTAATCGTACCAGCAACTGACTAATATTTATATATAATAAATGTGCTACAAACACACGTGATAAATACTCGTCGCGAAACAAATAAAAGGTCATAACCCTTTCAAAAACATACCAAAACGTGCATATACAGGGTGTCTCCGAAAAAGCATTTTGTTATTTACGACTTTGAATATGGTTAAAGAAGAATTCCGCAAAGCCAGTTCTCTAAACAAGTCTTAAAAAGTAGTTTTTCGGGCGATGGCCTGTCGCATTCGAATAAAAAAAGAGGTGACTATAAACGTTTTCAAAGGACTTTAAAAGTGTATAATGCAGTTTGGGGATACCTTGGTGCAACTTCAAAGATAAGCACGTTGTCAACACATCACTAGTAGGTTACTAATTAAATTTGTGCTAAAAAAACCCAAAGAAAAAGGTGGATTTGACAAACGAAAGCTATAAAGCTACTGTTTCGGCACTCTAACAGGGTGTAATTTATCAGGCGTGGGGTGCGTAGGCATCCCCTATCTAAAGAAATCAAAATGCAAATTATCTAATTACTTTTGGTGATGCTATCATCATTCTTTGCACTTCAAATAAACAAAATACCACAGAACTATTTTAGAGCTGCATTTAGGTTAAAAGGGAAAAAAACGTTATCCTCACATGTTTTATTTATACTAGTTTCAACAAGTTTGAATTAAAATGGCCCTAGTTTATGCAGTATATCCTAAAACAGAATTCCACGTTAACAAGTTTTAACTTAAAGCGGTGTTTTTAAACCATTTTCGACTCTTGGCACTCGAATAAAGAGCCAAAATTTCCACGGCACACCACACATTCTCTCAATGAAATACAGGAAATCACGTTTTGAATGAAATATGTTTGCATATAGTAAATAGATAGTGTGTCGCTGAATTTATAACATGGATTTTATGTGTATTTTTAATTACTATTGTTTGCAAATTTATCATTAATAATGGAAACCCTTTCTGACGCACCCTTACTCTTGCAAAAGTAATGTACGATTCAACAGTTTTAAGGGGGATTACAATCCTATCCCTTTAAATGGGAAAATTTGCAACGACACTCACAGTCAAACAAAAAAAGATTAAATAAAAATAAAAATTGTTCAAAATAGCTTTATAAATCAGCAAGGTCATGTTGGTTTCATTTTTCACGTCAAAGCAGTAGATTTTTTTAAATTAAATTATTTGAATTTTTGCACTTACAACTTGCCTATCCCATGCTGCCACCTGCTGGCAGCGTGTGCAAAATAACAGACATTTTTCAAACTTGTATATTAGTTTTAAAAAAATCTACCATTTCAAAGTGAAAAACAACAATAATGATGCACTTGCTGATCCATCAAGCCACCCCAAACAATTCTCACCCCCCCTCAAACCTCCCTCATTCAACTGTGAGTATATTTGCAAGTTCGACCCATTGAAGAGGATAGGGATTGTGATCCCTTTTAAAAAAACATTTTTGGATTTGTCTGTATGTTGCAATAATTTCCTGCGAATTGAGTTTTACATTGTCTGTCTACATACAGGTATGGATTGGGCAGCTTTCTAGAATAGTCACCCAAACTGGAGTAGCACATTTGTAATGGTATTTGAGCTGTTAGCATGGCTGACATAAAATACGACACTGAGACAGTTTCCTAACGTCCGTTGAGTGATAGCTCCATAAATCCTTCATTTCCAAGAATCCTTGAGTCCCCTTTAATGCCAAGTGTTTTATCTTATTTTAGAGGCCTCAAACTGCATTTTTGAGTTTCGTCCAACATCTCAATATACAGGTAGAGACATTGTTTTTGGGGCTGAAATGCATGACGGAAATAGGATAAACCCGCGGAGAGCGAGGGAATTTCACTTATGTTACGATTTATGATGGGTTTCAACGCACTATTAACCACCGTTTAAGTTAATCTGATAATATCTAAAATTATAAAATAATAATAGTATGTTAGTCTCTGTTGTGTAATAGAAACGTACTGAAGTATATCCCATTCTCGTGAGTTCACCGCTGTCTTTTGTCATGGACCGTGAGATAGATGTATTAGTCTATATAACTCGAGGTTAAAAATAATTATTTGAGTTCACAGATGGGAACCATTAAACTGTATGCCAAAATACCTCAAGATATTTTAAGTGTACATCCCCAATAGAAAAATGACAAAAAATACATATTGCCAAGAACTTAAATGTTGCTTCAGGGCCATCAGGGGTATATATTACTCAGTTTTTATTTTTGTCATTTGCTTGACTTTATGAAAATTAATCATAAGAATTTTTGATTCTGTAAGTGCACTAATCTTTAGTCAAATGATCTCGTGATGAAAATCTGAATTTTACTACTTTTGATACACCATGTATGTTCATTCAAAATTGCCCATCTAACTTGGCAGCCTAGTTAGTTGAAACTCTTCACAGTTGTCGCAACAATTGGTTTACACCAAACAAGCTGTGAAAAAAACGAAATTCTTGACGTGTTTTACTAATGGATGAAGATGTAAGTCTTAAAAAAGAAAGTCTTGCATCGCCGAAATAAGGAGAGAATTCACTCGATCATTTAATCATGCGCTATAAAAACGACAAAAAAACTATAAATATACATTTGAATCCCGATTATTCGAGAGTTGGTATTATATGAGCAGTAATATATTCATTACCATGTATATTTCAACAGATTTTCTTTTAATCTGCTAAAAAATTATATGTAATTGCGTAGTGTTATCCGCAATGTTAATTCTGCGAATTAATTAGCTTTATTGCAAACTTGCCAGAATACAGTTTTTAATATCTGAATTTGGCGGCAAAACTGCACAATCTTTAAAAGAAGTACTCCAGGGTCACTCAAATCAAATCTCTTGAGTCATGTGCATGAAAATTCGGTTACTTCTGATCTCGAATGTTGACAAATGAACGTGGGAGGATAGATCAAATTATCTGTAATTCTAGAAAACTTGTTCCGCTTAAGCAAGTATGTCAGTTTATATCATGAACGTCGTTATATGTACATGTATATATTGCGATGCTTTTAACTGCAATATAGAAAGTGACCTCAAGAATACAAGTTTTAAGCCACTCTGAAAACGCCATTTGCAAGTAATTTCAAAATCAACTCCTGGCTATTTTCTTATCAAATTAAAAATCGCGATTTAATTATTAATCTGTCAATTCAATCCAATCCTTTAATGCCTATGTATGAATACACCGTAAAGTTCAACATTTGTGTTTATTCGATACCTTTACACTGTGAGTCATAAAAACGTAGAATCCAATAAAAAAAATCACAACTTTGTGAAAAATGCTGCAATTTCAAGGAAATTTGGCACTTATATAGAACCCGGAGTCTAACGCGTCATTCTTTGATTGACGAATCGATGGCATGGGGTACAGTGGTCCACGCGAAATTAAGACAAATGTTACAAGAGAAAGAACACCACATTGATTAATTGTGTTTAATTCAGCACGTCAATTTAAAATTCCAAGAATAAATTACAAAAACGATTAAAACTAACCATAATTACAGCAGCTTTCAAATTTTCACTGCTTACTTGTCCAAATGTTTTTTTTTCTGTGATTGTGAACCAATTTTACTTTAAAACAAATTTAAACATGGTTTTTATTTAAAGTAATGATTAATGGGAAAATATAAAAATATTTTCCAAAACATTAATTGGGGTATACTGGGACATGTCCCACTCTACCCCATAATGTTGTGGTCCTCTGTACCCCGTATCCGTATAACCAATTTGATTTGTGCCTTACAGCTAACCACATGGCTAATTAACATAAATTTTATTTTGAAATTATAGCTGGATATATACACTTGTCAATGGTATACTGCAGTTTTACTAATGTTTTATAATTACACCTAGAATAAAAATCTAATTGCGGGTTGAATAATTACTTTTCATGAACAAAAACTTTAACTGCAAATATTTTCTTCTATACTTGTGTCAGATCGCAGAAATTTTGGTTAATGAAAGAGTGCTGCATTCAGCTTCTTTGCAAATCAAAACTATTGGGTTGCTGATAAAACCTGATTTTATAAAGACGTTGTACCACTGTGCCCCTTGTCCCACTGTGCTGAAGATATATTTCTATTGGTAGGTTAGCCCGCTCTTTAAATGCAACGGCATTTGTATTATTGTAAACAATTAGTTTGAAGTTTTATATCGGGATCGCATTTTAAAATTGCATATCTACGCATATGTATGTTTACGATTTCAAATCTCAAATGACTCTGGGTCTTGTTTTCTGCATTTTGTTCAAGGCTCTTTCCATTGTCAAAATGAAATGTAAGTTGCAACGTTGGTGGGCTCTATAAATTAACCCACAATGTCATTTTACACTTTGAAAACAAAGATTAGAATATAAACTGTATACAAAGCACCAACAATGGTATGTCGATGGCAGGAAAAACTAGTCATTTAACAATGCAGACTTCAGAGATATTACCATGTGCTAACATGTTCATCTACAATGTTCATACATTAATGTAAATTTCATGATTCGATTTTAGCATAGTAGCATTCCAATCCATTATGAAACCTGAAACATCAAGTGGTTTTTAAAAAAAGTGGACTTAAAATTCCACACAAGCAAAATTAAGTAAACTTTCTGCTGTAGGTACTTCATTTCGATGATTCTGTTGACATCGTAAATGCAGAAAGCTATGCTCGTTTTTGTTTTTTCCTGAAAGAAGAGTCGTGTGTGGTCATAATTATGTTTTGTGAGATATTCCCATGCTAATTACTCTTATTACCCCCTCCGGAGCCACAGCACACTTGCCTTGGGCTTCTGTAAAAAGCATGACCACTGGTCTCGCATCGTTGATTTGCAACAGTATGCATTACGCAAATGCCATCATCGTTGTATTGTGCTGTCAATTTGCTTGGCTAATTGGGGTTCAAAAATTACAACTAGTTTTCCACATGTTTTCCTTTGAAGTGATCCATCAAATGCGCTATTTCATCGGACTTAATTTGCCCACACAGCGTGATAAAGACATGGACTGTATACAGCTTCAAAAAGAATTAAGACTGAAGCTTGGAAATCCTTATTAGTTTTCAATTTCTGATATTACTTAATTTGAACAAATAAAAATAATTTAGTTGAATGATAACTAAGATCATATTCGACTTATTCGCCAAAATTATAAGTGTGCTGTATGCCTATAGCCTTCAACAACGCCAATTCTACATGTGGTGTGGAGTTGGGAGCCATCACAAAAGGCGCTCTGTAGACAAATGCAGAATGTATGCCATATACCTTGGAAAACAGATGCTTGATTTCCAAAACTTATTTGTATTTTTAGTTATAAATACTGGCATTTAATTTATTTGATATACGTTACCATTCAACCTTAAATCCCCATAGTTTTTTCTATAACATTGGCTAACGTTAATTATACGTTATCACAAAGCTTAACATTATGATAGAATATAATAAACCAACGAAGTCGTAGTTTAGGACATTGAAATTGATTTTAATCGAACAATAAGTATTTATATAAAGAAAAAGATACAATGGAACCTCAGTTTACGAACGTCTATGTCTTCGAACAAATTTGTGTACGAACACAATTTGTTGTTTCCCTTCACGAACGATGCTTCAGTTTACGAACACCTTTCTCTGGACCACCAATCAAAGGTCCCAGTTTCTGCAATAGTTTTACTAGTTCCAGCAGAACATCTTTGTTTACGGATAAGTTTTACTAAATACAAGAAACATATAGCGTCGATTTGAGACTTAACTCATATAATTAACAACAGACTAGAGTATAATAATACAAATTTTCCTAATGGAAGCAATGTTTGATAAAAGTAAATTTCTTAAACAGAATCTGCAAATGAAGTTGATTCACAGCAACGGCAACATGGCAACACCACGTGGGTGTCTTTTTGTATTTCCTATAATGTTGGAAATCATGGCTGTATGCATGCATTAAACTGCTTTCTTCTAATATTTATGTTATATGTATTTTCATTCTGTATTATTTCCACACATAAAGCCGTGACATGTTTAAAAAATTCTACAACAAAGAACGCATTATTTAGATTTACATTAATTGCAATGGGGTGATCCATAAATTACGTCACACTTTTTTGCCTCTTTTTAAACACCACTCTCCCCCACCCCTTAGTCACAATTCCACTATCCCTTGGTCACAATTGTCACAAAAACAAACAACCCACCCACCCCCCTAGGTGTGACATAATTTTTGAATGGCCCCAATGAGAAAATTGATTCGGTTCGCGAACAGAGTCGAGGAACGGATTAAGTTCGTAAACCGAATTGTGTAGACTTACAAAAAAGAAATTGCGTCTAAAGGTTCAACGTACACTACAATGACAGATCCAAGAGCTTCACACAAGGAACTCATACAGTGGCTAGAGACAAATTACAAGATTTAAGGCTAGCCAAGCCACTATCTCTAGAACACTAAAGAAGTCAACATAGCATCTAGCCAAATCTGACAACACAAACCTCAATGTTAAACGTGTACGGGTAGTCAGATATCCAGCTATGAAGTCTGCACTTATTGAATGGTTCAATACCAAACAGGAACGTCTCAATCTAAGAGGTAACCTCATCTTAGTTTGATATTTTTTGCAGTTCCATTGTTGATATTCACTTACAAAATCATTGGGGCCAATACAAATTATTCATTATTACTTCAGGGAGGTTTATTCATTTTTACACTGGGCCCATTTCGTGCCTGGCGCATTTTATGCATTTAGTCAGGTTCTACTGTAGGTATTCAACTTCTGCCAGAGCTCACAAACATGTTAATATTGGACAATACCAGAAAACAACGTGCATGTCATTATAATCAAATATTCAGTTAAATCATTTCTGAGAATCGTATTTTGGAAAGCCTTGATCTTTATTAAGGTCGGATAGTAAATAGTATTCTAACTATGATTTGCATTTCATCCACCCATCCTGTATACATCTTCATTAATTTTAACGTTTTGGTCAGTTTCTTACATTTTATTAAGTTTTACAAGTATCATCCATAATGTGCAAGATTACTTTGTAGAAATGGTAAAATCTGCGCGGGGGATTTTCAGACATTTGTTGAAATGATTTTTTTTCTTCATTTTTTTTTTTTTTTTTTTTTTGGCTTGATGGACGAGGTGGCCCATGGAGGGAATGTCCTTGACTGTCATTGATATTGCGCCCCTATAAGAATGCATCCATTTATTATAAATGTGTTGGTGTGGCCTTCGTTTTGTTTAGACGAGCACGCCCATGCTTTTACATTAAAACTGTTATTATGGTGGCGGACATAATCTTAAATTGCCACTTGCTGGTGTGGAGAAGTCGAACTTAATATATTTAGTGTACACTCACCTGCCAGTGGCTAGGAGGAATTTGTTGGGAGGGTGTTATAATAACGTAGCTAAAATTTAATATCGGAGGGGTGATTTTTAGCATGGTTTTGGAGCATGAACGCGAACCATTCATTATCTTTTTTTACATATCATCTTAAAAATGCATGTTGTAAATCTCACATTTTTTGACAGTATTCATCCCTAATCTTGCTCGGCATTTCGACACGCAGCTGATTTTGCAAGAAAGTGATGTTGCATTTGGTATAATAAGCCGTTTGAAGATGCAAATGTTCTCATGTAGAATTTCCAAGATTCAGTTTTTGAATCTAACAACATCTAAACAACATAAATCTAGCAATAACATAATAAAACTGAGCTTAACATCGTAGAAAAATCTGTCCTCCTCCCTCCCGTGTTGATTTTTAACTAATGATATGGAATTACATAAATCTTTTCGAAAATCCAGCAAAATTACATAGAATTATATTTTATCAGATAAGCGATAAGCTTTGAGTCGTATTAGCACATAACGCCCTAAAACTGGTTATTTGTATCTTATAAGTCTTTTTGCTGTTGTTGGTTTTAATTGAACTAACAATATTCTTTTATTTGATAAATCCAATGAAAACTCTTTCTGAAAAATTTAAAATTTTGGTATGAACTAAGAGTATCATGTCCTTTGTAAAGCAAAACTTGAATTTATCTAAAAATCAGCATGAATTATGATTTCCAAACAACTTTGATGGAAAATACACTTACAATGCAAACATTTTAGTGGTTTTGTATGGTCAGCAATAAATAAAAAACCTCGAATACTGCCTATTATCAACCATATATTTATCAATTTCAAACCTCCTTTTATTAGATTATGTGCTTGTCGGGTGTGTTGGTAGTTTACTTGCACATTGTTCTTAAGTTCAGTGTGGTAAGTGCTTGCATATTGAAACCTATGCTAATATTGACCTGAAATTTAGCAAGTCTGTTCTAAAATTGACACGTTGGGAAAAAATCTGAGACACGCCTCGTTTTATAGACATTCCTTAATAGCATACGCTAAGAAAGTCTAGGCTCTGGGGTATTTTAGCCTGTTTTGTGAGTCAAAATAAGATAGGTACTACATGTAAATGTAGTTGTTTGTAAAAACCCAGCATTTTCTTTTATTAATAATGAATATATGTATATTACCAAAAATGTGAAACAAATGCACTCTTATAAATGTAAACATGGATTTTATTATGCTTAATGAGTTTGTATTTCTTGTAGTAACCCTTCTGTTATGCACTTACAATAAATGATAAATACAGTTAACAGGCTTTTTAATCAAATTGTTAAACCTCGCTGTGATTTATAATGACGTTAAACCATAATAACATTGTTTGATAATACACAAATAATGTTTTCATCTACGAGTAGTAAGATATACTGAAAAAATATTTCTTCTAAAATTACGGAAAATTTAAATATTTTTAAGATTATTTTGATAAGTTTCCAATAACAAACTCGTAAGTAGTCTGTCTATCCGATAATGATCCAGCGAAGGATCAATTCTAAAAAAATTATTTCAGGAATTGGTCTTGGCATTTGACCCCATACTGTCTATCGCCTGTCAATTTCAATTGTTTTCTAACGAAGGGAGTGGGTAAAATAACTGTTGTCAAACTATTGCTTTAATTGAATAAATACGTAGTGCACGGGGGCCGGGGCCAGTAATATTTCACGCTCGATTGAGTAGGCTACTTGAGTAATTACCCCTACATATATACGGCACCCCTCGTTTAAGTATGTACATTAAAAAAATGAGAGGAAAAGGCCAATTTGTCAATTTCAATTGCAGTTTGAAAGTATCTTATAGGGGCAATTTAGCGAGAGGATTTTATGCATCTTCATGAAAAACTGAATTTTCTTTCAATCAACAAGTTGATTCTGATTAGTAGATCACTTGAGAATTAGGCATAAAGGTTGAGGTGAAGTTCTATGCTAATAAATTGACCTTTTTTCCCCTCTAAAATTTCCAATATTCTAAGTTAATAGTCCTCTATATGTACTTACATTTTTATTGTTTGACTGCATGCCTTGTTTGTAAATAGAGCACTGAAATCGAAAAGTGCATTGTGTTTAAAATATTGGCTCATTTTCTTAACATATATGTAGACAACAACAGAATTTGATGTTGTACTTTTGTTTTTCAGGCCACACGTTTGCCCATACCAGGATGCTGAAGTTGTCAATGTAGTTAAACCTTGCGTGAAAGCTTATTCCCGGGTTGTAAAAGTTTGGAAACCAAATTGTGGAAAGGAAAAAGGAAGTTGGTGTGTAGGCTATGAACCAAGGTAAGTTTGCTTTATAGGACTCAGCATGTACATACATGTACGGGGCGGTCAAAAAGTCTTGCATATTTGTTTATTATTCAAAAACCAGATGTCGTACAAAAAAACTGAAATAACCATTTTAAAGAGCAAGAAATTTTGGTTTAAAGTCACTACATGGCGCCACAATTCATGCTGAATTTCGAACACACTATCAAAAACAAAATGGCGTCTCACTTGAAGGCGTTCATGTGAGAGAAACAACGAAGTGTTATTCGTTTTTCAGTGAAATTTGTAGTGAAATGTTAAGAGTATAAGGTGACAAATGCATTTCCCGAAGTATGGTACAGAAGTGGTTTTTAAACTTTAAGGACACGAAACTAACAGACAAAAAGAGAAGTCGTCTGAAAACGACACTTTGTGGCAATTTCTGCATAGCCAAAAAACGCATTTTACGAGAATGGAATAAACAATCTCGCCAAATGTTGTCAATAAACTAAATTCAGAACAGAAAATTTCCTGCTGTTTAAAATGGCTATTTCAATTTTTTTTGTACGACATCTAGTTTTCGAATAATAAATGAATATGCAACACATTTTGATCGCTCCTCTATCTTTATTTGGAGTATATACACAGTCTGCAATACTATTCATACATGGATAAGCATGGATATTT
This sequence comes from Julus scanicus, assembly GCA_034698625.1. NCBI lineage: Eukaryota > Metazoa > Arthropoda > Diplopoda > Julida > Julidae > Julus > Julus scanicus. The sequence goes on along the minus strand of JAQGBW010001008.1, from coordinate 15,421 downwards.
GAATGATGAGGAAATTTAAGGGGGATTACAACACTATCCCTTTCAATGGGTGAAATTTTCAAAGACACTCACAGTCAAACAAAAAGAGATTAAATAAACTTTAAAATAGTAGATTTCTTTAAAATTAATATTTATTAAGTTATTATTTGAATTTTTGCACTCACAACTTGCCTATCTCATGCTGTCACCGTGTGCAAAATAACAGACATTTTTCAAACTTTTATATTAATTTTTAAAAAATCTACCATTTCAAAGTGAATAACGACAAGCGGAGCCCCTTGCTGATCCATCAAGCCACCCCAAACAATTCTCACCCCCACCCAAATTTCCCTCATTCAACTGTGAGTATCTTTGCAAACCCGACCCATTGAAAAGGATAGGATTGTGATCCCTCTTAAGGAAACAAATGTTACACTTTTAACCCACATTTGTTGTTCTTGAGAAATTGAAGTATTTTAATGGAAGTTTTTATCAAGTGTTTTTATCGGAATTCATGACGTTTTTACCCATATATCTCATTTTGATTTCACTTTCTCAAGAATGTATGCATGGTGTGGGTCTCTTTTATCTGGTTTGCTACTGTGAGTCGCGTCAGCCTAAGCTAGTTAACAGTGAAATCCTTGAATTCAATACAAGTGCATCAATGAAATAGGAAGTTATAGAGCGTGGGCAACATGTCAAAATAAAGGCGGCGGCATGGCATCAGAAGTATTAAAGTGCCATTAATAAAACTCAAAGTCAGAATTCACCCTTGAACCGTACACGAGCTTCCGTGGGTGGGACACACTTCAGTTCACAATTTGACAGCTTTGCAATTCGATTACCATTTCTTGTATAGAGGTAATAAATGATGTTTACACTTCTATTCAAAGGCTGATCGAGTAGACCTTGTTCGCATGTAAACGTGATCATCGTTTAAAATTTGTGATAAAAAAATTAGTTGATTGGTTTGATTTTTCTGTGCCTTATTGCTCAAATTTCGTGAACTAAGTGGAAAATAGTTCATTTTGCTTGATTATTGCAATCTTATACACTTGAAAAAAACAATAAAACCAATGGAGATTTCTATTGGTTTCTATTGTTCTTTGGACACTTAATTGGTTTTAATTGTTTTCAATGGTTTCTGTATTGACTTCTATTGACTTCTATGGTTTGGCTGTATTGACTGAACAATAGAAAACAATAGGAAACCATAGAAAACAATTAAATCCAATAAAACCCATAGAAATTTTCTAATGATACCAATAGAAAACAATGTTCCAAATAACAATAGAAAACAATAAAAATCTCTATTGTTTTTTTTTTTACCAGGGAGTGCAAAAAAATCGACTCACCTGCATGAATCAAGTAAAAATGTGTTTTCTCAGCAACCAAATCTCAGATTTAAAATTGGAAAAGTGAGTTTTGTATACAATTTATTCCTGTTTATCATTCACCTAGTGTGAAAAATATTTCTGCTGAATTTCTCTGGAGAACAGCCTGCAAGTCGTGCGGCTACTTTTGGTGGTGTGGTCATTTTATCGATAAACTATTAATTAACACTATGTGTGTATATGTTTTCATTAAGTTCTGATAATTAAATGGCATTTAGAAACACTTTCAGCAACAGTGGTACAACTATATGCATATGGCATAAATAATGAAAATTTGGGTTGCTTTAAGTTCAACATTTTTCGCCTCAAAGATGCATCAGAAATTTTATGCAAATTAGGCGAATCATAAAGAGGAATAAATTGTCAACACAGCGCTTTTTTCCGATTTTAAATAGGACATTTGGTTGCTGAGAAAAAACACATTTTTACTTGATTCATGCAGGTGAGTCGATTTTTTTTGCACTTAAGTGTATATACGTAGTGTTAAAAAAATAGGTTGGAGTTGTCAAAGTGTGTGGTTCATGGTAAAAAATGTTCTTAGAAACATAATTCAATATACGAACGATAAATATATGGATTTCATAATTCATAACGAACGTAAGCACTGATATTATTTATTCAATTTCTTTATGAAATTTTGGGTTTGGTAAATTTCTTTGTTCTTTCACTTTATGACATAGTTTTTAGATTTTAAAGTCAAATATATGTACTATTCGTTTCTAAACTCAATGCATTTTAATACAATCTAACGATATGTCAAATAACTCAAATAGACACGAAAAAGTTGAGGTCATACTAAAGTGAAGCTTATACAAGTATATTTCACGAGCTTTTGTGTTCTTAAAAAATAAAATTTCCATGTACTTTTCAGTAGTTTATGTATTGCATCAGTTGCTCAAATTCTGGGTAGTATTGGAATAATATTGGGGGCGGGAAATGAAGTAGCATCCCAGGGAGTATTAAGATAATTAACATTTGCAATGTAATTTTTTTATGAAATAAATGTACATGTACCGATCTGATATCACAATCCCCTATAAAATAAAATTAATATCACTTTATTTTTCTAGAACTACGTATCGCACCACATACAGTCATTCTCAAGAAACTAAATATAATACCAAATATCGTTGTTGTGAAGGTTGGAAACAACTGAACGGTGAAGCAGGATGCATGTACCGTAAGTTATAATCCCTTTTGTTTTATTATTGTTAACGTTATGCATGTCTTTTTCAAGTCCTGTTTTATATTTTAAATAGGAACCTTGCATGTTAGCTTTTGAAATTTGAATACATGTGTGACTTAGCATTAACAAATATTTGTTTACAATAACATTCAATGGGACGTCTTGGATTACATGAATTGTTGAATTTTTTACAATATGTTTATAGCATTTTACAATATACGCTCACGCTCCTTATTTTAATTAGCATGAATTCTTCGAAATAATTACTGTTTTCCTAAAGTCGAGGCTTTGACCCCAAACCCAATGTGGCGTGAATCCTTAAAATATCGCAATGTCAGAATTTATAGTTTTATTTTTCAATGACTATATTAACTCGTTTTTTTTTTAATGAATTGCTTGTTGTAATAGTGAAACAAGGTCAGTATTTCACTTTGACATGGCCTTGTTTCTCAACTGGAGCAACAGATGGCGTCACTTTTTCTAAAAAACCCTTTTAAATGCTGACAAATACTGTCTTTGATGCTGACAGTTGATGACAAGCTATTCTAAAGCATATTCCAGTCATGTTGAATTCCAGTTCAGTCTTTTTATTAAATGTATTTTGTTTTTATAAAACCGAGAATTTAGTTTTTCGTATTGTAAGAAGTTACATTTTATTGGGAATGCAGTTTCATGCATATTCGCAATTTTTCAAATTTTATGATTCGTATAGTTCTGCATTATATGCACAATATGTACAAGTTGTGCTGTACATATTCATTTTATGCACGCTTATTGATAGCTACATTCTTTAACTAATTGGTGTAATTAAGAATGCTATCTCAACACTATAGGTGGATGTTAAACACTTTTCGTGATATTTATCTTTATAATCTATGCACGAAATCCAACATTAAACGGCCATTTCTTCCCTGTCGCTTAATCCCTAAATACGAGTTTGGAAAATAGCTAGTTTGGGCGTGGGGTGGTTATTTTTGCCCCTAGGTCCATATTTCAAGTCAACAATTCGAAGGTGGTGGTGTCAGAAGAGCCAATTAAATCTAGCGTTCGAACGCCAATTTTGATCTCAAACTTCTACTACTGAATCATGAATTTATCGACGTTGCCGCCTCTTTGGTTGTACTTCACAAATTATCGAGAAAAATGGCTTTATAATTAAGCGGTTTTTTGAAAAATGAGGTCCATGCCCTGTTTAACTTGATTGTTTTTGAAGATCCTAAAGATGTACAGAGTGCGTGCCATTGGTTGCATGTAGTACATTGTATAAAAACGCAACTAAATTAATGCAAATCCCAGACATCTTCCTAAATTTTATTATCGTTTCCCCCTGTTTTTTTATAACTGGTGGTCATGTGTTGTATCTTGGGTCTCAATCTTGCGTAATGACACCCTATAAACTAATCAGCGTTGCTCAGAATTGTAACTTTCTCGAGATAATAGCTTTTTATAAGAGTTAATTTAACTACCGAGGCTGTATATCAAGCATACATGCAATTTATAGCTAAAATGCAAACCTATTATTCATTTATTATCACTTTAAGTGAGAAAACTCCATCAATAAATGTTTAATCAGGGCCATTTTATGAAGGGAGCTTCATAAATTATATTACCCCGTTTCGGTTAAATGTAAAAACAAACTGAAATAATGCTGAGCAGTGAAAATATGCAAATATCTAAATGTATGAAATGAGTAACTTCGTATCCAGAAGACCATTCATACATGATTTAAGCAAGTTATTTCACTATCTTCTGTACTCTTATTTTTAGTCATATTCTTAGTTTACAATTGGCAGTGCTTCGATTGGCTTGACCATGGACTTTGTCATGTTTCTGACCAATCACTTCACCTCTTCCCTGGAAAAAGAGTACTCCCATTGTATCTGGAATTTCGTGTTATAATGGAGGAAAAAATGATGTAATTGAGGTGGACAACCTCTCGTAAAAGGAAAAAGTGTGTAAATTAAAATGCACTTAAATTTGAAGTCAAATTTTTGTCCAATATGTTTTTGAATTGTTCTGTCACTCATGGAAATGCTATTCAATGGCTATCCGAATAGGACTACAAATGGAGCTGCAAATGGCGATTGTCTGAATGCATGCACCTGCATAAATTGAATAATAATAATAAAAAAATTAAAACCTTTTCTTATTTTTCCCTTCTCATCAGTATAGTTAATTTTAAATTGCAGTTAAGCCTAATTCTTATTCTGTTTTGAGAGAATTGCGGGAGGGATGGCTAAACAATGGAAAATAGTTCATTTTAACACACCGTGTAGCACTCCCATTGAGAGAGCTCCGTGAAGATTAATTTGACGCTCAAATTGCTAAATAGTTTTATTTATGATGAATAGAGCGCGAAAAAAGTGTGCGGTAATTGTGTCTGGTTTTCCAGCTTAAAAGTATAAGGACAAAAAAGTAAGGGCCGGATTAGCTTCTTGTAAATGGGTATAAATTAAAGTGCTGTTGAATTGTACAAAAAAATTGGTATGTTAATTTCCTGATTTTGACTACATAATGCTAAATAATGTTTCTAAACTCCTTTTTTTTTATTATACAGTGGAACCTCAGTTTACGAATTTAATCCGTTCCTTGACCCGGTTCGTGAACCGAAAAGTTCGTGTTCCGAATCAAATTTTCCCATTACAATTAATGTAAATCCAAATAATGCGTGCTTTGTCCTAGAAATTTTTTTACTTGTTATGTCTTTATGTGTGGAACACATTTTTGATGTTTCTTGTATTTAGTAATACTTATCCATATAATAATCCTATTCTGCTGGAACTAGTAAACCAATTGTAGAAACTCTGACCTTTGATTGGTGGTCCAGAGAAATGTGTTCGTGAACTGAAGCATCGTTCGTGAAGCGCAGCAACATGTGTTCGTAGACCGATTTGTTCGTAAACCGAAGTTCCACTATAGTTAAATTCCTTGGGTTGAACTTTTGGACCGTAGTGTGTTAAAATGTGCTACAATTTAGCCTGTATCACTTAAATCAAAGAACATTACTTGTTTGCAAAGTGTTTTCCTATGTTCTGTCAAGTGTAGTTCTCGTTCGCATTAATCTAGCTTCAATATAAATGTTGTAAATAAAATTAAAATGGCCAGCTGTTACATAATGCAAGCAGTGGCCACTTGTACCAGCTATTTAAACAATTTACTTTCAACTCTGATTCGGTATAATAACTCATGGTGGTCCATTAAAATTGTCAGTATACTAAGCACGTTCAAGTAACTTACTGAGTTGTACACATAAGTATAACAGTTAAGCAAATTGTAGTACATTTTCTGTGAAAGCTTTAGTTATTCAAATTGCGTCTAGTATTCGCCACTTTTCGTCTAAAATTATTTAATGCATTAAGTGAAATGTTGTGTTTTCAATAGTATTCCAGTTGTTGTCCCTCTCTGAACAAGTTTCACTTTCTTAGACGATATGCGGAAATGTAAACAACTAAATTTTCTGTAAAAATCTAAACCTACATGATTTTCATCTTACAAGTTTAAGCACTCTTTTTCAGAGATTAACTATGTGTTTTTCGGCCAGCTTTTACTCATCTACAACCCTTTGTTCATTTTTATAAAAGCTTAAATTAACATTTGACCTTATAACCAATTTCTAAGCCTGTAGATATAAAACAATACAATATTTAATTGGATTTTAAATCCCTGAAGAGCCTCCTTAAATACACAGAAAGCATTATGCTTAATCTGAACGTCTACTTGGGGTGATGCCAATAAACGAAGCTATTAGCTTTATTGGATTAATATGCAGAGATTTGTGCCCATATTAGTTTTTTTTTGTTAGTAGGAGTCTCGCTAATGTGCCATAAATCTGTCATTTAAAATAGTGTGGCTAGCCTACATACATTGTGGATGACGTTCATTTTCAATTAATTGGCGGCAAGTTTTTTATCCAAAATAAATAAATTCAATTCAATTCAGTACCCTACAGTCAGCAAATAAGTGGCTTATGGTAAGGGGGTCGGACCCAATCATTTCAATAGAATGCTCCTATACGTCAGTAGCGACTTTGACATCATTGTTAAATTGAATTTTTATTAAATCTGGACTTTCACCAGGATGGCTATTCTATCGTTTAAGAGGGATCACAACCCTATCCTTTTCAATGGGTCGGGTTTGCAAAGATACTCACAGTTGAATGAGGGAGGTTTGGGTGGAGGTGAGAATTGTTTTTGGTGGCTTGATTGATCAGCGAGGGCCTCCGCTTGTCGTTTTTCACTTTGAAATGATAGATTTTTTAAAATAACTATACAGGTTTGAAAAATTCCCGTTATTTTGAACACGCTGTCAGGAAGGTGGCAGCATGAGATAGGTAAGTTGTGAGTGCAAAAATTCAAATAATAATTTAATTTACAAAAATGTACTAATTTAAAATGAAAAATGACAAGTGAAGCCCCTTGCCGATTTACTAAGTTATTTTAAACAATTTTTAATTTTATTTAATCTTTTTTCGTTTGACTGTGAGTGTCTTTGCAAATTTACACATTAGAAGGGATATATGGTTGTAATCCCCCTTAATCGCATGCAAAAAGGACTGTCTTGGCACGTTATAGTCGTTATGCGTTAAAATATGGGAAATAAGATGTAAACGTAATATTAAAAACGTTTGAATAACCCCATAGATAACTTATCGCGTCTGGACCTCAACGTGTTCCAATTTAGAGAGTGGAGCATTTCTGCCACACTCGAGGCATGTTGGCAATCGCCCTTAACAAATCTGGATGCCCTACGCTGGACCATCTCTATATCCTGAAGATAATGCTTCGAGAAGTTTCAGGGCACCCTCACTAGATATTTATTTATTTATTTCACTTAACACTAATTTAGTACAATAGGTCAGTTGCGTCAAGATCCATGGATAAAAAAGAAAATCGAAAATCAATATGATTTACATATGATATTCAAGAATAGATTATACCATCAGGACAACAAATATTCATACAATATAACACACACTCATACCCCCAGTATAAATTACAATCTAAAAAATAAAAATAAAAATGGTATAAACCTCTAGCTAGACTCCATAATATGCAACTCTTCCAAAGAACTAGGGAAAGCAATGTTACAGATGTTAGTTTGATGCAATAGGCAGATCTGGAGAAATTTTCGTGTAATATAAGGTGTAGTGTAGTGTATCTGGTAACTGTTATATGTATAAACACGGATTATGTTTCTATGTATATGAAAAAGCGCCCATGCATTAAAAAAAAGTGATTAACTTAATGGGATATATTTTAATATACAAGCACTAATTGAGTATAGCCACTTCATACACCCCTTATAGAAATAATTACTACCGGTAAACTTTCTAAAGCCATGTTTTTTCATTATATTAATTTGCCATTCCTGGCGCGTCCTGTAATTATGATATTTGATGTCTGTTCGACGAAGCCTATATTGAAAGTTTTAAAATTCTGCGCATGAATAGAATAAGGGGTAGAGGTTAATGGGGGTTTAAGAGGGAGAGCTCGTAAGAGAAATACATATATTTTCCTATTAAGATAAGTGGTGGCACCATCAATAAATATATTCTTGGGGGGAAAGATAGTCTGTATAGCAGCAGCATCCAAAAAACCAAATGAAGTTACTTGGATTGTTTAGTATCTGATGTATAGAGGGGTTAAACTGAATACTGGTCGTCTTTACACACATTACTGATTACTTGTTTACGAACTTAGCCTAGTTTTTTTCTCTCTTCAATTTTGGTATTTGGCACCCATTGGTTTTCTTCTGGTTTTTTCAGGACATAAGAATTTTACTCTCTATTTTTTGTTGGATGGTGCAATTAACCCGAGATTACAAGTGATGCAAGAAAAGCCACTTATATTTTAGCACTCATTTTTAATTTTTGAGGCTGAGCAACTCTTGCAGTATCCACTGGAGTGTCAGTATGGTTTTAGATGAGAAGGTGATGAGCCACTTCGCTGATTCTTGAAGTTTTCTATCATCGCTAGAGTAATACGTTGAAGTTTAGTTATAAAAGTGTAGAAAAGCAGGATTTGTGATCTTCAGTGCTACGACATCAAGTTACAAGGGATTTACTAGCCTGTGTAATCAGCTGTAGTATCACCTGGCTGGCATTCATTTCAGACCCCGTGACTTATAGATTTCTGGAGTGTGCAAACACAAGTCGGTGGTTAATTTCCAACTTGAAGATTTTCATCTCTTTCAATGATTGTTCATGGTGCATAACGACAATCTGGATATTTTGAACAATCTACAATCTGGATGTTTTGAACAATCTACATACAATCAACATCCTTGTTCTCCTGCACTCTTGCTTTAACTTAATATATTCTGATATTGATTGCTGAAGTGAATAGAAAGTGGAAACTTTCAAAAACAATAATTATCCTTGAAATTTTTTATTTAATCTCAAGACTAAAGCAATGTGCCAAATAAGAAATAAACCGTAACGGAACCCTTTAAATCTCCAATTACAATTTCGTTTGATTTAAGAGGCGAGGGCAGTCAGAAATTGTGAACGTACACCCAACAAGCTTTCATTTACATCTAATCATTTAGGCCAACGTTAAAAATCAACAAACAAACAAACAAACATCTAATCATTGAATTGCATATTGAATTTATGAAATGAACGTATAAGTAAGCCTGCTAATTGCCGCCTGCCACACCTTTGAGCCGTTGGCAAGACATAAAATGCCACATCTGGAGTGATATTACTAGCATTATCTTGTCACTTCCAAACACATTGGCACAAGGAACTGAAGCGTGCAAATACCTCGAATTTTACTTGTCTCTGACATTGCCATTAAGATCCATACAATTTATTATTGTGTTCCGGAAACTGAATATTTCTGTGATTTTGAGCTGGGCTGATTTGTTCAAGCAGCTGTTGTATTTGTTGGCTCTTGTGAATATCCGGCTCAGAAGGCAACCGCATGCTCCAATAAGAAATCTGTGGCGACACCCCTTCGGGAACTTAACCCCGCCAAATATTTCAGTTTCACATATATATACAGACTGTCACCTATCAGTCTTGGTTTAAAAAGTTTACTTGCATTGTTGTCATTATGGGAGCCTTGATTGAAGTAACATTGTGCTTCGTTGTTGTCGTTCTGGTAGCCCAGTGCAGTGGCACGGTGTGCTTCAACGGTGGGCGATGTGGTGCTGGAGGATATGGCAAGATGTGCAAATGTCCAGCAGGATTTCATGGACCTCGATGCCAGTATGGTGAGTCTTGTTTTTTGTTTCTTTCTTGCAATGATATATCACATGCATGATTTCCTTTTATTCCATGAATGCATGACCAAACTACTGTACCTAAAGGACATTTATGCATGTATTATGACTAAAGAACATGCTAATCCACATGTCATAGTATGCCAGTAGTTTTAAGATTTTCAACTTAATAAATGGAAAATAAATTTGTTTCAAAATGCATTTAGATTGAGACACTAAATACATTTTTAGAAATGCATTTTCAGTGTCCCAATCTATATAAATTTGCAAAACATAGCAAATGCATTTCTTTTCCATATGGTTACCCACATGGAACAGAATTGTATTTACAATGATTTGCAATGCATTTGCAATGCATTTAGAATACATAAGATTGAGACACCGAAAATGCATTTATAAAAATGCATTTAAAAATGCGTTTGGAAATACATTTTGAAATGCATTTTTAGAAATGTATTTTTAAAAATGCATTTATAAATGTATTTCAAAATACATTCAAAATACATTTTGAAATGCATTTCAGTGTCTCAATCTATATGCATTTTTGAAATGCATTTCTTTTCCATGTGGGATAGTCATGTTATTAAATACATGATTTGACATGAAAGTAAGTAATTTGTCATTCCTGGAATTTATTAGTGCCATAGTATCCAGTGTTTGGCCCTTATTAAAGAATGCACTCCTAGTTAACACTATTTTTGTTTTTATTTAGAGACGTTTTACAATGCATGACATTGTTGAATGTTGCAGTGTTAATTTTATGAAAATTACATTTTTTCCGTGTTATGTGAACTAATATGTAACATGTTATGCAGAATGCATAATGTTGATTTTATAGAGTGCATGATCAGAATGTGATAACTATATAATCATTCAGCTATTTTTCTTCCATCCTTTATCACATTTAAAGTTTGTCTGTATACGGTGCAATGTTTTCTTCCTGCTTCTTTGTTATTGATACTTTTCCTGATTAATCATTGCATCTTAAGTGCACTTGTCAAATTTACAAGTGCACGTGTTATTATTCTATCGTAACCGGAACCTCGTATAAAAAGCAGTTCAAAGATGAGACGACGTCTAAAGATCGTTTTTGATTAAGATCTATTGCTATACTAAGCCAAGCAATCTTGCCTTGAACTGACTTTGAATGCACAAGAAGTGAAGGAGCGTAGTTTTCCTTGACCTTCCTTTCGTGAAATGTGTATTTCAGATCCGTCACTCAGCCTTTGCTGCTTTTTTACATTTTTGTCACATGTCCCCGTTCATCATTCAGTACTTTCCTAACCGTGTCAACAACTTGAAATCGTATGCTTACTTATAGAAATATCGCACTGTTAGCGTTTATCTAGATAGGATTGCATGTTTTTTTTTTGGGTGTGCATTAAAGAGGTTTCAAAAATCTTAATTGGTTGGTCTAACGTCATCATTGTATTAAACAATGAAAAAAAAATTGCCATATGCAGTCTCTTTCATCATTTTCTATAAAAACTCTTGTGATGGGCTCGCCCAAATTTTGTGATGAAAGACTGATGACAAATACCCATGAAATAGATATGCTTTCTGTATTAGGATTCAAATCTGAGCTACTGTTTTAAAATATTTCAAACGTGGGCGCCATACATGTGCCACAGTCTTATTAAATACTACTCGAGTTTCCTGAGATATTTTAAGTTCAATTTTTTGAAAGCACAAATAATATTGTGTTGGGCTACATTTTGTTTTTAAATAAACTTTAATACTTATTGGAACTAAGGCTTGTTTAGAACATTTATAAGAGCTTATTTTAAAGAAGTGCTATAAAAATGTGCATCTGTAAGAAGTGTTCTAATGTTTTGTACTCCCCGGTATATTCTTATCTAAATTGTATGACACAAAATCATTGCCATTTTCACCCAAATGAAAGGGAGGTGAGTGACCTAGTTGCCCTTTCAAATTTGTTAATGAGATTAGAAAGAAAAGTTTAATTCAATCTATACAAATGTTAATTTCTGGAAAAGGCTGAAAAGACACCAAGAAATTCAGTTTTCTTAATACAGAACCCTGGAACTACCAATTTCTGAGAATTGTTTTTTTTTCCTACTCCTACACCCTATTATATGTGCAGTTTATTTCTTGTCTTGTCTTTCTCCCCTTAATCAAGATTAGGACCCCCAAGGTAGTGAAGGTATCCTTTGACCCCAAAGTCTTGGTGGGCTTTCTATTCAATAAAATAGCATATGTATTCTATATAAAAAGTACTCCTAACTACTAACCTAAGATTTCCACCTTAGTGTCTTTGTCTCATCCCGCGCCTTAAGCTTGAGGTTAGTCTGTACTTTTGTAATTTTGGTTTTATTAAATGGGTGGAATCATTAGAATAAGCCTAATGAATAACACATGAAAATGCGCAACAACAAAAATAATGAAAATAGTTCTACTTTAATGGTTTAAGTTTTCTCTCTCTCAGATGTTTATGGTGAATGCTAGTGGTGATAAAAACTGAAACATTGGAGTAAACTTTTAAGTTACTGACTTACTGTCCAGAGTTTCATACAATTCTTGTTCTATTTTAAGTTGTTCTGAAATGCATGTAATCTTTGGACAGAAATCAGAAGTACACAACTCCTAAGAACGTTAACGGCTTTGGTGTTTTGAAAGTGTAGCAAAATTGAGATATGCTGGATCATAATCTGTTCATATTTATTATCGGGATTGGTATGTTCAGAAAATTAAGGTCGACTTACAAAGAGGCTCTTGGTGGTACTAAAGGAAGTTTCTTGTACTTATATCGCGCTCTTAACACGTGTCAAAGTTTATCAACATTAACATTTTTAAATGCATGCATTTAGTTTGTGGACTATTTAGTGCGGAAGTTTAGCAATAAATATGTCTGCTAAATAGTTTCCTGGATTAGTTAAGCCGGATTTGGAAGCATAAGCTTATATTTGTCTTTCGCATCCATTCCAAAATGCCTGTCGCAAATAGGTTACATATATCTGATTTCAAGCTAAATATAAAATTGCCAATATTTAATCCAAAATGTGAATTCGTGCCTTGGCTACAGTTTTCAACCAAGTTTACTTGGCGTGTAGCCAGTTATCCAAACACATTATCCAAGTTTCTTTCTTTTGCTTTTTCTCATTTTTCTAGGAATGGACATATTCTATATAGTTCTGAATTTTATATTCTTTTGGTTTTTGTTTCATGTATTGTTCATTTGTAATGCAGTGCGTGGTTGTTTGTCGATCCTAGGCGAGTGAGAAGTAATTGGTCTAAGTAATGGTCATGTCTTGCATAATACTTAAAGGTAACACTTGAGTGGTGGCCATGTTGAAATTGTATCAAACCTATTTATTTTTTCCTGCTATGAATACTTGTGCACTTTTTAAATTTCAATTTAACTTAAACAATGAATTGTTTGACCCTTAGTTTGTTCATATGCTTCAATATGGGCTTGCCCTTACAGTTTCACAAGTCAACAAATGTCCTTGACCCATTCAATGACCTCCCAGCACCTGTGTTTTCGAACCCACACGTTCACGTGTTCCCAACAGGAGCTCTTAAGGACGAGTTGCAAGCTGTATCTGACATAACTAAAATGCTATTTTTTAATGCTAGCCAAAAATAGGGCTGAGCGTTTGGCAATTTTGTAATTATAAAAAAAGAAGTTGCGCTAAGGTGATGACATACAAAAAAAAACTATAGGTTCTTGCTCCACCATGTCGCGTTCATTAACAGGAGCCCTTGAAACTCCAATTTTGGCGTCAATCCCTTATTGCAATTCATGAATTGAAGTTTGCACCTTTTAAGGAACTGAAACTAAATTAACGTTGCTTATTTCCCCCCCCCCCCCCCATATAATTGTAGACATCAACGAATGTGCGACAAAAAATGGAGGATGCTCTCATGGATGCTGCAATACGATTGGAAGCTTTTATTGCAAATGTCCGAATGGGCATCAACTGGGAAATGATAATAGGAATTGCAAAGGTATGAAAAAAGAAATATGCAGAATAGGACTTCCAAATACACCCATACCTCGTTTTACGGCCTAGATACGTTCCAGAAAAGTAGGCCGTATAGCGAAAAGCCATAAAACAAATCAATTATTACCATAGGAACCCATGCAATTCAATTAGATTCGTTCCAATTTTTTACAAAATGATATTTTTTTTTTATTTCATAAAGCATTTTTATTCTTTTTATTTTCTATGAAAGTGCTTACATGAAAATGCAAGTACAAAACAATGTACTAATAATAAACGTTAGTTTTAAAAAAAATCATATGCACAAATGTATGCATACATATATTATGAAAAACAACCAGTGGCGGCTCGTCCATAGGCACTGTGGAACTGCCGCACCCCAATCACTGGATATGATCGATAACATTTAATATAACGAGTCTTTTTTTCTTTAATTCTTTCTTTATTTCATTTATTCTTAATCTACTGATTAATGTATTTAATTAACTCTTTAGTCATCCCCAGTTAATGAAAAAAGATTTTTGAAAAATTCGTATGCAACTGTACGTTTCACATTTCCAGCTTCGAGGTGTTTGACTGTTGTGCGCATGCGCACATGACATCCCATGTATTTTTTTTTTTTGGCCTATAACGAAACATAATGGGCCGTATATCGAAAATGTGCCATAATTAAAAAAAGGAAGTTATAGAGAAAGGCCCTATAAAGAGCGGCCGTATATAGAGGTATAGGTGTATGTTATTATTTTAAATTTAAAGATCAGATCATTCACGAGATTTTATTCCTCTTTATTTGTTTGTGTTTATAAATTTTGATCTTTAAAATAACAATGTTTTACAATTTAAAAAAATGCCCACGGCTTCTTGGGCGAGGTGTTTGACTGTTGTGCGCATGCGCACATGACATCCCATGTATCTTTTGGCCGTATAACGAAACATTGTGGGCCGTATATAGAAAATGTGCCATAATTTTAAAAAATGCCGTTATAGCGAAAGGCCCTATAAATAGCGGCCGTATATAGAGGTATAGGTGTATGTTATTATTTTAAATTTAGAGATCAGATCATTCACGAGACTTTATTCATCTTTATTTGTTTGTGTTTAGGAATTTTGATCTTTAAAATAACAGTGTTTTACAAGTAAAAAAAATGCCCACCGCTTCTTGGGCACATTTTTTCCCTTTCCAACCAGATGTCGACGAATGCAAAAACCACAACGGCGGTTGCCAACACAAGTGCCGCAACACACCAGGCAGCTTTGTGTGCGAATGCTTGCCAAATCAACGTTTACACGCAGATGGTCGTTCCTGCATTGGTAGGCATCACAATAATCTGTTTTAGTTCTAACGAGCTAATTACCCGCTCCATATTCAGGAATGTTGAAAAGTTGCCCAACAAGCGTGCAAAATATTCCGTATTTTTTGCATATGGCACAATAATTTTAGGCCAAATTAGATAGTTCTTCAGTGATAACTGTACTTGATCTTCCATGCTGAGAATTCTATTGTTCTGTCTGTTCTGATTCGGTATATAATTGACGCCCCCCTTCAGCGTTTATAGCAGCGGTCGGGGAACTTTTTTAACCATTACCCCAAAATATTTTTGCGTAAGTAGATATTTCTCCCCCCCCCCCTTCCATTCCCTCCCATTCTGAAAAGAAAACAATCAATGTAAATT
>JAQGBW010001007.1:0-30667 GCA_034698625.1 Julus scanicus | reverse complement strand
CAATGGTGGGTTAACCTAGTGTATTAGAACAGGCAGACCCTAGGTTATTCTTAACCTCTGTTGGTGCAACCGGCCCTAAGTAGTAACCTCATCGTAGTTCTATATATTTAGCAGTTCCATTGTTGATATTCACTTACAAAATTTTTAGGGCCAATAAAAGTTATTTAGTATTACTTTAGGGAGGTTTATTCATTTTTACACGGGTCCCAAGTCGGGACCGGCACATTTTATGCATTTAGAGAGGTTATTCATTTACACTGGATGCATTTAGACAGGAACTTTCGTTATTGCTCAATAAGAAAAGTAAGTCAACGTTATGAAATGTCTTTTTCTCATGTTTTCAATTTAAAGAATATAGTGAAATATACTCATATGCATGGTCATGTAGTTTATACGTGGTCATACATGCACGTATATGAACATGTATGGACATGCATGTCATATAATGGTAGAGGCCATATTCTGCATGTCCCATATTAATATTTTGCGCAATAAAAGTCAATTTTGTCTTCCATACATAACCATTAATACTATACTAAGCCATGTACTTATTCAGTCAAAAAAATCGTATTGTTAAGAGAATTATAAAAAGTACTAACGTAATGGAAATTTATAAAATAATATAAAAATGTTCATATGTGAGGATCATTAAATCTAAACACAAAAGCAGGATTGCTGTGTAATTAGCCCACTGTTGCTACTGTAGACATCTTTTTACTCACATTTTTTTGTCTTTTAGTCTTGCATTCAACAAAACATTTCGCAGATCTTAAAAAAATATTTTATAATCAAATGTAGACAACGTGAATTCTCTACTAAACTAGATTTGTCTTGATAATCCCATGATTTGCCTGGCTTTTAAGAAAACAAATACAGTCGATTTTGGCTTAAAACATACATACATCTAGATCCTTATGGATAAATTAAATCTGATTATATTATCCTGGTGTGTTTATTGGGAGCATGCTAAGTGCATTTAAGAAATTACTTGTACAGTATTTGCCAATAATTATGATCAACATAGATGGAAAGAGTTAATTAAGTAAAATTCGATATACTCCCACGCTATTAGCAAATAAATTACGTCAATTCCACCTCCCTTTTTAGTTTTCCCTTGCTGTTTAACAACTGAAAATGTAGCAGTAAAGGCCTAAAATTCATATCGATACACATGAGCAGAATATCATATAGGTAATGTTAAATGAATTTGGTTCATTTTGACCCCCCTCCTCTTTCATCAAAGTCCTACAAACTTTCCATTAACACATGACGTCCCAAACCCTCACCCACTCATATCATGTTATACACTACCTTTATGTAGGAGACTTCCGCTTGTATTTTTGTTATTGCCCGTAAAAATAGACTTCAAAATTTTTAAATTATAGGAAACTTAAGGTTCAATTTTGCAAGCTACTCTTTCCTAAAACTTTCAAATTTATATTTAATAAATAACCTCTAGAAACATTATTTTTTAAGACACTGACAGCACCTAATCTCAACTGAAAACAGCCATAAAGCCTATTTTCTTTTTTTTTCTTTTACTTTTTTTTTTTTGCTATACCATGTTATTTTTTTAACAGCAATAAGTTTTTCATTAATATTTTCAGACATACAAATATAAGGAGAAAACCAATTATTGTGTTAAATTTATTGCATAATGTCCCATGTGACTTCTCCAAATACGAGGGCGGTCAAAAAGTCTTGCATATTCGTTTATTATTCGAAAAGTAGATGTCATACAAAAAAAAACTGAAATAGCCATTTTTAATAGAAAGATATTTGGTTTTAGGTCACTACATGGCGCTACAATTCATGCCGACTTTTGAACAAACTATCAAAATCAAAATGGCGCCTCACTTGAAAGCGTTCACGCTAGAGGAACAAAAAAGGGTCGTCCGAAAACATCGATTTGTGGAAATATCTGCATATAGCCAACAACGCATTTTACGAGAGGGGTATAAATAATCTCATCAAACGCTGGGATAAATATGTCAACAAACTCTTGTCCAACATTAAAGAATAGAAAATTTCCTGCTCAATAAATTGGCTATTTCAGTTTTTTTTGTACGACATTAATAATAAACGAAAATGCAACACTTTTTGACCGCTCCTCCTACAGCCTACAGTTTCGTAACATCTCGCCTATCAGTGCAGGATGTCACTAAAGATTAGATGTGGATCCTCTTCACCCTCAAAAAAACCCTTGTATCTGCCTCTTCAATAACAAGAGGTTAGATTCCTAAGAGATCGGATTAAGTGTAAGGGAAAAAATTCTTAACATAAATCTATATATGTTTAAATAATATAAAGTAAAATAACTGCGCATCCATATTTAATATAGCCTCAAGGGATTAAAACATTTTTTAGCACGCATACCAATGTTTAGATTCCATTCGACTAGTTTCATTAAGAGCTTCTGCAAATTAATTCCTCATATTCAGCTTACTATAATTGCAAAGTCAAAATTCTTTTCAGGTTCCATCTCTATTCAATTTAGAGAAGGGCATTATTTAATTTACACAAAGATTAGGGTTAGGTTAAGATCGATTTTATCAACCGTGAAGTAACCTGGAGTTAGATGTATACATTTTTTTGATGCCTTACAACTTCGGATTTTTTTTACAGCAATGATAAAGAAATTCCACAACACATGGTAATAAACTATTGTGGAACATAGGTATACCAACGTCTCTGTCTATACGAACACCATTTGTTGTTTCACTTCACTAACGATGCATCAGTTCACGAACACATTTCCCTGGACCACCGATCAAAGGTCCGAGTTCCTACAATTGTTTTACTAGTTCCAGGAGAACATTTTTGTAACGGATAAGTTTTACTAAATACAAGAAACATTAAAACTGTGTTATAATTTCCAAGAATTCAAATTAAAATCGTTATTATTTTCAAGTATATAGCCT
This sequence comes from Julus scanicus, assembly GCA_034698625.1. Taxonomy (NCBI): domain Eukaryota; kingdom Metazoa; phylum Arthropoda; class Diplopoda; order Julida; family Julidae; genus Julus; species Julus scanicus. The sequence continues at coordinate 27,746 of JAQGBW010001007.1, read as the reverse complement.
ACATTGCAAATATGGCAAAAGTTCGTCTCTTAATTGTTTTATCCACGCCAATTGCAGATGCAATGGATGACAATCCATCGATGACGTCGATTTGAGACTTAAATCATATAATTAACAACAGAATAATAGGATAATATACATTTTCCTAATGGAAACAATGTCTGTTAAAGTAAATTTCTTAAACAGAATGTGCCACGTGGGTGTCTTTATTTTCTACAATGTTGGAAATCATGTATGTATATATATTAAACTACTTTCTTCTAATATTACTGTTATATAGTAATAACATAAGCCATAACATGTTAAAAAAAATTTAAGCTAAAGACCTCATTATTTGGATTTACATTAATCGCAATGAGAAAACTGATTCGGATCACGAACGTTTCGGTTCACGAACAGGGTTAAAGATCGGATTAAGTTCTATACCTAGGTTCCACTGTACCACTGAATTTCAAAATCGTATTTTGATCAACGACCATATGGAAATCATTTGGTGTCGCCAGCTTCTTATAACATTTATTTGTATACTTTTATCGCACAAAAAAAAAATAGTCGTGGAGCTATATGTCATGGCCACACAAATTAGCAGTCATCATGCATGTTAACTGTCTGTTTTGCACATCAAGATATACTGTGTGTATGGTTAACATGTAATATCCATTACTGACTTCATGGAACCCATATAGAAAAGCATATAACGAACATATTTTTAATGGCAAGCTAACATGCAAAAACAGAGAAGAAAATCAATAGTTTCATAAATTCCCAGTCTAATCATAATAGAAACGATAAGCAGTAAGCAAGACCCAACACAAAAAATATAATCCATCACAGGTGGAAAACATATACAGCCATATATAGTGTTTATGTCCATTTATGGAAGAATATGGAATTATTGCTCAACGTATATGTATTCATAATGAAATACAGAAATGGTAAGTGTTAATTAACATACAGTACGTATACGGGCAAAAAAGAAAGTGGACATGAATGGTTAATGGTATACTAATTAAGGATGGAGAGTAATACAGAAGAAACTGTCTAAATGCATCCTGTGAAAATGAATACCTCTCTAAATGCATAAATGTTCTGGTTACGACTTGGGACCAATGCAAAAAAGAATAAACCTCCTTAAAGTAATAATGAATAATTTTTATTGGTCCCAATGATTTTGTAAGTGAATATCAACAATGGAATTGGAAAGAATGTCAAACTAAGATGAGGTTATCATTTAGATTGACACGTTCCTTGTTGGCATTGAACCACTCCATAAGTGCAGACCCCATAGCTGGATATCAGATGGTCCGCAGACGTTTAACATATAGGTTTGTGTTGTCAGATTTGGCTAGATTCTATGTTGACTTCTTCAGTGTTCTAGAGACTGTGGCTTGGCTGACCTTAATCTTGTAATTTGTCTCTAGCCACTGTACGAGTTCCTCGTGTAAAGCACTCGGTTGATCCTTTTTGTACTGTCCCAGGGATATACGGACAAAATCTGTCATTGTAGTGTACGCTGAACCTTTCCATGGTGAAAAAAGCAATATATAACAATAGAGATTTCTATTGGTTTCTATTGTAATTTTGCCACTTTATTGATTTTAATTGTTTTCCATGGTTCCTGTATTGACTTCTATTACTTCTATGGTTTAGCTGTATTGACTGGACAATAGAAAACCATAGAAAACAATTTAAACCAATAAAACCAATAGAAACTAATTGGCCAAATAACAATAGACAACGCTATTGTTTTTTTCACCAGGGAATTAAGACGCCATTTTATTATGTAGGCCTACACAATTAAAACTAAATTCAACAGGCAGGTAGATGCGAGGCAATTACTGTACTTGTACATGCCCTAAAATGGTGCCTATTAGCTAGTGACTCATCTAGGATTGAAAAAAGGGGAAATTCCCTATTTTACAGCAGTATGTGCGCATGTCTGCTGATAAACCTGTCTAAACGCATATTTTTAACCGGTCCCAACAGTATGCATTTAGACAGGATCTACTGTATATGGATCTCCATACATACATGCGCAGTATAGAGTTCTAGACATTGTCCCTTAGGATGTCAAAATCCAGGAATTACACTGCATAACTTCGAAAGGTCCCTGTTGTAATGAAATTGTCGATGCCTGTTAAGGGGGAAATTTGTCTCGCAATTGAAGATTGGCAAGATAATGTCATGCTGATTTTATTTGCGACAAATGTCAATAGTGACCGAATCAGTGCTGACGACGCCATAATCCAGTTGTTCCAATTGCGTAAATAGCAACATATAAATTTCAGACGCGTCGAGAGAGTTGCCATGGGAAATGTTGATTTTCTCTGCTTTTCGCTCGTTTTTCTTAGTGTTTTTCGGCTTGAAATCCCATGATGCTTCAAAGTCCATTGTTATATCGACGAGTACATGTAAGCAAATCCATCAGTGGCTTACTTTTACAAGTCTGCCGGGAATATATTTCGGGCTATTAGATAATAGCTACATGGTGTGCGTGACACAGGCTGAGAAACGTGTTGAAACGTATACTTGGGAGTCGACCTTGCAATTGCAAGTCTAGCTTCAGATCATAAAATTCTACTTGACTAGAAGATATAAACCCGTAAATAAGTTTATTTTGTTGCTGCATAAAATGGTGTCATATATTGCCATCCATTTATAGTAAATAATAACATACAGAAATTATAAATGCCTACATAACAGAAAGTATACACATATATGTGGTTATATGAACATGTACGAGAGGCGGTCAAAAACTGTAGCATATTCATTTATTATTCGAAAACCAGATGTCGTACAAAAAAAACTGAAATGGCCATTTTAAAGAGCAAGAAATTTGGTTTTAGGTCACTACATGGCGCCACAATTAATGCAAAATTTAGAACAAACTATCAAAAACAAAATGGCGTCTCACTCGAAAGCGTTCGCGAGACAGGAACAGCGAAGTGTTATTCGTTTTTCAGTGTTGAAAGGCATGAAACCGAGTAAAATTTATAGTGAAATGTTAGGAGTTTATGGTGACAAATTTGTTTCACAAAGTACAGTATAGAGATGGTGTTTAAACTTAAAGAAAGGACGCGAAACTGTAACTGACAAAAAGAGAAGTTTCCATTCTGCTCATGCCACAGCCCACAAGATCAACATGTTTGGGTGTGAAACATTGAAACATCCGCCATACCACCCCAACTTTACCACCACCGAGCGACTTTTATCTTTTTGGTCCGTTAAAGGAACACTCGAGTGGTCAAAAATTCCAAACATACGATGATGTGAAACTTGCGGTTCGGCAATATCTGTATAGCCAACATAATGCATTTTACGAGAGGGGTATAAACAATCTCATCAAAGATTGGGATAAATGTATCAACAAGCTCGGGTCCTAGATTGAAAAATAGCAAATTTCCTGCTCTTTAAAATGGCTATTTCAGTTATTTCGTACGACATATGGTTTTCAAATAAACGAATATGCAAGACGTTTTGTTTTGACTGTCCTTCGTATTTAAAATTGTATTAAAGTACATTTTGAACAAACGAAATTTTTATATGGGTATACTACAAGGCTGTATATGTGATCATATTTCGGAAGGAAGGGGGGGGGATGATCACATTTCGGGGGGTGATATGGTCCAAAACACGCGGCAAATTGGAGGATTTTGGTTGAATTTCGTGAAATTTATCATGTGAATTGTACGACTGTAAGTTTATGACCATACATCCACGTCCATGCCAATATAACCCATATATGTATAATTTCTGTATTTCGATATATAAACCGTAAGTGCCATAGTGAAACATTACTTTGAGCAATTATCTAATTCAATGTTTTCTCTTATACCTATCATAAGACGTTAACAAGTTTTATATTTTTGTATTTTTACAGAAACAGATGTGTAAAAAGAATAGTTCATAAAGTTGTATTGTTTCTAAGTGAATCTCTATAACAAAAAGATCAAAACAATCCGATGTTAATGTTCAAAGAAGACGTATCCATTCCACACAAAAAATTAGATTATAGTGATGTCATTTCTAAATGTACGTAGTCTGATATTTTTCATATACTGAAAACTATGACATTTGTTGAGATGTTAGTCTGTAAGAAACACTGTAAAAATAAATAAACATAAATAATTCAGTACCACACATAAATTACCTTCTGCATTTGTCGGAATATCGATCAAAAAGCAAAAGTGCTTAAAAACCTATGACGTATTTCAAAAACATTTGTTAACATCTATATATATTTTAAAAACGTAGAACCAAATCCGTCACTTTTTTAGCAGATGCAACATTAAATAACATGAGATATACTAAATTGAACGAACATAATGTTGATGTTCATTTGTGCTAATTGAAGATCAAGGTTCCTTTAAAATGTTTTCTTATAGCGATTTCGTTTTCTCCAACTCAATTGTCAACCATGCTTAATGAATAATAAACTTTGACAAATCAAAACACAAAAACAGCTAAACTTGTCCATTAACGCCACATAAATGAAGGCAAACATATTTAGCACTTAATTGGATGAGTATTCGGGCAACAGGCCAAACAATCAACAGTAATTCGAGTGTAACCGGAAGCTAATAAATAATTAACCATGACGTCAAATTAATGTAGTCATGAGGTCGACGTAGTCCAACGTCCCTCCCTCCCCACCCCCTCACATTTATGTACTTCTGAAATGGCAAGCACTATCTACAGTGTACGTGTTTTCAGGAATTATCGCTCTAAATGTAAAAGTAAATACATGTACTGTTCGATTAAATCTGTAAACATGTTGAGCAATTACACTATATAAGGACATGTATTGGAACAACCAAAATATAGCCATTTCAAAAATTACATGTTAGTCTATTATAATGTAAATACAGTGGAACCTCGGTTTACGAACTTCATCCGTTTCTTGGCCCTGTTCGTGATCAGAAACAATTTTTCCCATTGCAATTAATGTAAATTTAAATAATGCGTTCTTTGTCCTAGACATTTTTTAACATTTTATGTGTGGAAAGGAAATAAATATAAGAGTAATATTAGAAGAAAGCAGTTTAATATCCATGATTTCCAATATTATATGAAATAAAGACACCCACGTGGTATCGTCATGCTGACGTTGCTGCGAATTAACTTCATTCGCAGATTTAGTATAAGAAACTTACTTTAACAAACATTGTTTCCATTAGGAAAATGTGTATTATTAAACTCTATTCTGTTGTTAATTTTATGATTTGTCTCAAATCGACGTCATCAATGGATTATCATCCATTGCACCTGCAATTGGCGTGGATAAAACAAGAGACGAACTTTTGCCATATTTGCAATGCAGACAACATCCTCGAAACTAATATCGATTTTAGTTCGAATCCTCGGAAATTCTAACAAATTTTTAATGTTTCTTGTATTTAGTAAAACTTATCCGCAACAAAGATATTCTGCTTTAACTTGTAAAACAATTGCAGAAACTCGGACCTTTGATTGGTGGTACAGACAAATAAATGTATTCGTGAACTGAAGTATCGTTCGTGAAGCGAAACAACAAATGATGTTCGTGGACCGATTTGCCCGAAGACAGAGATGTTCGTAAACCGAGGTTCCACTGTACCCATCTATGATCGTATACGCCAATATAAGATCTTGTATGTACGTCCACTTTCGGTTATGTTCACATACTGAATGTGCACTTGTCATTTCTATATTTTAATAATGTCAACTCATCATTTTTATATTTCAAAATATTGGCCATATTAATATTTTGAGCAATAATCTGCGGTATATATGGACAAACGTCACAGTCACGTGCATTTTTATAAAGATGCACATGCTGATTTTGGTCTCGTGCACGTGCTGTTCTTAATCTCGTGCATTTTTGGAATTCGATTGTTCTTTGTTTGGAATAATAAAAAAATTGGAATTCAGTTCAGTTCACTTCTTGATGTTAAAATCAATTGTTCGCATACAGTAACAGTTAATTTTTAAGTTATATCAACATCCAAAAAACATCCTTCGAAATGGTAAGATTTTAGAAATCGAATGTTGTAAACCGTAAGAAGAGTTTGGGTAAAGTAGTGGTTATCCAGAAACATCACATCTGCTTCGATAATCACCTGTCAAAAGATACGTTATCTGAAAAATTAATTCCTGGAAAGGAACTACTTTCCAATCGATAAAACCATCTGTATTTACTGCAACCATTTTACTTGCAAGTTCATTTGTGACAGGGGATTTAAAGATTTCTAAAAGTTGACATGAGGGTTGAAAAAAATTTGTTTTTATGAACGTCGTGAATGGATCGATTTGAATGGGGGTTACCAAAATGATAAAACCAATATATTTTGGTAATCCTGCTGCGTTAAAATGCGCAACATTATACACTATAAACAATATTCATAAATTACAAGTAGCATTTGCATTTTATTCAGATCTTTTTTCCCAAAAAATTAGTGAAAATATTCCCAATGTGAATTTTAGAAATAGCCGATAAAAATGCAATGATTTTATATATTCCAGGGAGGAAAAATAAATGTAGGGTCACACATGTCTATATGGCGTTTTATGTCCATTTACTTTTATGTAAGAAAACACTGACTTATAAGTTTGCTTTTACGAATGTCGTGAAAAATTCTGTTTGAATATTGGTTACGAAAATCATATAACCATTATATTTTGAAAGTCCTGCAGCACAAAAGCGGGAAACATTATACAGTACAAACTACATTCTGCGCAAAGTATTAATATGGCATATAAAGTATAATGAAATACAGAAATAGGAAGGGTGATACCGGAAGAGTGATACTGGATATGTCTGGGGATGTACAGACATGTAGTTGTATGTTGCAAGGTCGTATACATATGGGGAGGCATTTTGGAGATAGATTCCCCATCCCCTCTCCCCTTTCTCCCCGAAATCCAAAAAAAAAAATACAAATTTTAAACCTAATTCGCAAAATATAAAAGGGGTATTACACTTTTTCTAAGGTAAAAAACGCAAATCTTCTAAGGTAAAAACGCAAATTTTCTTAGGTAAAAACTCAAATTTTCTAAGGGAAAATGCGATTTTTCTTAGGTAAAAATACAATTTCTATTTCACCTGGGCCAATAATGGCCCATAAATATATGGCCAAAATAGTTCACTCCAAGATTCTGTACATATACAGCCTTGGTATGTTGGACAACGTTGGCCCTGCCGTTGGATTTTAGTTGGCAATGCATATCTAAGTAAGGAGAGAGTCATCAAATGGACATGTATAGGGTATTGCATATATGTTACTACATTTTGGTTATTACATCTTTAATAAAAATCTGCCTGTTGCACCGTAGATTTAGTACCCGACTGCATGCCAAATAACAAAAGATGAAAATTTCAAAAATAAATTGTTACAAGCATTTTAACCCTGTTTAATTTAAATGCAAATGAAACACGATTACGTCATTTCCATTCACTGTATTGTATTTGAATCCCATTTACGATTACGAAGCAACGAAAGTGAGAGTGTCTCGAAATGCTCTAGAAAAGTCAGGTCCTCAAGGTTTATTTTTTCCCCCCGTATCCATCGAAGCGAGCGAGCTGGAGTCTTATTGGAACATTACTCCACCAGGTACTTGTGGATTAGCCAACCGGCATCAAAAACCATCCAAAATGTCTACCAGAGCAACAGGGTATATAAAAGCAGGTAGAGCACGCCACACAATAGAGAAAGCACTTTGAGTAAACAGCAGTTTGATTTTGACATCGCAATCTGCAGCACATCCAAGCATCCTCCTCATTGCCAAAAAACAAGGTAAGGACCTTCATTTTAGTTTTAATCTCTTATGAGCCCTATAATATACGGAAATTTAAAAGTATTTGAAAAAAAAAGTTATTTTATTTTGTAAACTAGCTTTTTTAAGTTTTTTGCCTCATTTATCGTGCTTGAGTACATTACTTGAGCTTAAAAAAGTACTACTAATCACGTTGCTTTGAAGGTTTGTATATCCACGACTAAGTGTGTGAAAGTTTGACGACAGTATAGAATAAAACTAAACGTCAACCTTTCAAATATTTAGTATATTTTACCTAATTTTTTTTTAAAAAAACTACGAGTCTAACACAGTAGACATAGCATTTACTTATATTCAATGTTAAAAGCAAGATGAAATTGTAGAGCATCTAACCTAGCTGGATCGATTTATGTAAAATGTTTATTTATATTTTGTCATTGTTATTATATTGGTAATGTTTACATTAGTTTAGTCCCGATGGAATCAACATTTACATTTAAAAATGGTTTCAAAACCTGATGTTGCTTCTATTGTAAGTCCCGAGTTATATTTCAGTATGTGACGTCACAGTCACGTGCATTTTTTTGAAAGTGAACGTGCTGTTCTTAATCTCGTGCTTTTAGAAATTCCACTGTTCTTTAATTGTTTTGGACAATCAAAAAAAAAGGGAATTCAGTTCAGTTTATGCAGCTTCTCTACTTCTCGATGTTAAATTAAACTGTGTTCAACAATAAGTTATATGTGAACAATTTATTTTAACATCAAGAAGTGAAGAGAAGATGAACTGAACTGAATTCTTATTTTTCATAATTACAAACAAAGAACAATGGAATTCCTAAAATTACGAGATAAAGAACAACACGTGCACAAGATTAAAAACAGCACGTGAACGAGATAAAGAACAGCACGTGAACGAGACCAAAACTGGCACGTGCATCTTCATAAAAATGTACGTGACTGTGACGCCACAAGTATATCATTTATACGTTTTACATCCAGCATAAATAAACATTTAATATATTCGTGATAGATTTTTAATTTTAACTTATATGTTAAACTCGTATAATATTTCAGCAAATTCAAATTCAAAAAGTTAAAATTTCAGGCGGCATGAGACAATGTTCTTCTTTCGTTTACATTCTATATTAGCTCATCTCAGCGCGTAGAAAGTTTAACTAATATTATTATTAGTGAACAAACAAGATTGGAAAACGGATAACGATGATCTTCACAAAAAACTGTACACAATTCCTCTAGCGACTGTTAAGCTGCTGCTAGTGGCTTTCTATAGAGGTGTTTTTTAAACGGTGTGGCTCGGAATTTCGGGGAGGTTCCAACTATTTAGAAACGTTCATCACAGATGAGCTTAATTTATCCAATTTTTTTTCAATTTTATTGAAACAATAAGAGAAAACCTAACGACCACTCCAGGTGCAGACATAATCACTCAAATCCATTGACCTAGCTTCGTACCACAAGACGGATGCTTACTATTGGTCCGCTATGTTTAAGTCGCTACTGACTTAGGACAGCATTCTCCTGAAATTGGGTACGACCTCCCTATACCATATGGCATTTATTTGCGAATTGTAGGGTACTGAGTTGAATTGAGATATGTATAGTGTTCCAGACACTAGCTGTGCCAGAATATAAAAAAGATGTACAATTTTTCTATTATTCTGCCTACTCCCTTCATATACATTTCTTATTCTGTAGTATAGGATGTCTCATCTGACGATAAGTAAAACCTGATGCAATAAGAAAATAAAAAAACATATTTGGTTTGACAAATTTGTTTTTGGTGCTATCGACCGTTTGAAGATGAAAGCCATCGACAGTAATGTATGGTAATTCATCTTCGAAGCTTTCTTCGCGTGTTGTTTCTCCCATTAAGTGAAATAGCCCTTCAGCACGATACTACTAGATAAAATTAACTTCTTTACGATTGATGGTATAAACAATCCAATTTTACAAGTTGCAGACGCAATATTCCATGAGAGGAATGTCATTGTTTATCGGAGATGAGTTGTATTGTTTTATCATTGCAAAAGTTCGTGTATTAAAGCAGAAACTTTTTGGGGTAGTGTATAACCAGATTAATTTTGAAATATGCATTAAGGATTGCAAATCATGCAGTAGCTTACTTTTTTGGGGTTTTTTTTGTTGCTGCTAAAAGCAAGTTTTCAAAACAACTTTTATACATATTTAATATGTCTGCAAAGTATCTTACCTTTTGTAAAACCCACAGTGCTTAGCTGAGTACAAGTAAATGTATGTATACGCTACATGGTGAACTTATTAAAAATAAATGGAAAAAGCAATATACGTAATCGGATTTCATTAATAACTTATAGTTTATGATAAATAAGTAATAAGCTAAGAGTTTAAAAAACCTTCATTATGCATGTCTTAATTTGAAAAACAATCTATAGTTCACGCGGTTAATCCAATTTCAAAGAGTAGGTAAAATATATATATCCCAATCCCACCACTGTTATTATTTATCAAATTAGTTTGATGGATGCTTTTTGAGAAAGTTACTGCCTTCCATAATTAGTTGATTTAGGTTCCGATGTTATTAAAGTAACCCAGGTCGTTATGCTTACTTTCACTGACAATCATAATCATTGCCTTTTATCTCTCTACATCAATATCTGGCTGATGTATAACGTGCCAATGGCAAACACGTTAACTTCAGAAATTGTCAAAGCGTGCGTACGATTATTATAACTTGTACGTTGTAAAACCCATTCAAGTAGCTGGGACGTTAATCAAATTTTCATGTTGGAAATGCAGGCCACATGTACGTACACTGGATTTTACATATACCTTATACCAAAGGGGATCGATGGAGAAATGGCAACATAAGTTGGAAACAGAATGTAAATGACACGTATGATTGCTGTAAAAAAAAACTAGCAGAAAATGTTTGCACAGGCATACTATGTGTAGATTCAACATTACAGTACTCTGAGAGTCATAAAATATTCAAACACGAGACAGACATCATGTTATTGTATGCAGTTGCAAAAATCCACAAAAAAATCCACACACAAAAAACAGGATTTTTTTTAGAAATGCAAGATTTTAATAAATATATAACGAAGGCTTATCGAAGAATTACAATGAAGAAAATGTCAGGAGTGAAATAAACTTTGAATTGTCTTCTTCAATTTTATTGTAACTCGTGCATTAATGATTTTCTCGTATTAGTAATATACGAGGGATGTCCCAAAAATAAGTTACACAGGGCATTTCATGAACTGCTTATCCAATCCTGGAAGACTGTCCACCAAGATACGGCTTCTGGCCACTGAAGCTGTATCTTGGTGGACAGTCCTTCAGGAGTGACAGCTTCAGGTGGTTGTACACCCAACCGAACACTTTTTACAACAATGGTATATAGAAACTGGTGTCACGGTGGGACAAGTTAATCAATCGCCTTGGGGACTATAATGAAAAATGGAGAAAGGTTCCCTCTTTAAAATGTATATTTCCGTTTTTTGATCGGATAAGTGACATCCTCCATATATTAAGACGAAATCGTCCTAAAATGGCTAACATATAGTTTACACATTAACTGTTAAATAAACATGCCACAATTTTTTACTAAAATGAATTAAATCATTTCTCAGCTTATCACGTCCTGATTACATTAATATTTCAATATGTATACGAGTTCAAAAAATAAAATTAAAGCGAGGTTGTTGGCTGTTGGGCAATGCTGGCAATGCGGAAAAAAAGCACATTGATGCAGACTTCAAAATAAAGTATTGTAGAAATTTTAATTCGATTAGATTATAGCGTTAAGTAATTGCTCTGATTTAAGAAGGAATTAAAATTGTTATTCTAGAACATGATGTTATTGTTTGGTTAGTTTGTTTGTTTGTTTGGTTGTTTGGTTGGTTGATTTTTAACGTTGGCCTATTTTTGCAACACGAGGGCTAAACACCAGCGCCAGGGGATGGGACTTCAACACCTACCTGGGAATTTCGCCTACAAGGGGGGACTTCAACCCCCTCTCTAGGGGTCTTTAACGTGCAACAATCAACACGGGACCTCGGTTTAAACTCTCATCCGAAAGAGCCGCCACTTTTATTGTTTGGTTAATGAGATGCTAATGCCCGATATAAAGCGTATTCGATGAATTTAAATGAATTTAAATGACGTTCTATTAGATTAAATTTGGTTTTTGGTCATATTTAAATTTAGTCCAAAATGAATAGAAATTAAACATATCAACTTGAATGAATAAAATTGCTTATGAAATAGAAAATACAGCAAGCATCGAATGTTATTAGTTTAAATGTTATTTAAATTATTTGTCGGCATGGTTATGCTAGAAATTGTAGATGTAGTAAATTAAAATTATAATTCAGTAAAATGTTTCGCATCTTTAACATGGAATAGGGATACATTCGTTTTAATTCTCACAGAATGGTTCATATTCAGGATATAGAGATGGTCCAGCGTAAGGCAGCCAGATTTGTTAAGGGCAGTTATCATCATTCCGCGAGTGTGACAGAAATGCTCCACTCTAAATTGAGACAAGTTGAGGTCCAGACGCGAAAAGTTATCTATGGGGTTATTCAAACGTTTTAATCTCTCTTAATTCAAATATATTACGCCTAACGACCACTCTAGGAGTAGACAATCACTAAAATCCTTTGACAGAGCTTCGTGCCCCAAGACGTATGCTTCCTATTGGTCTTTTTTTTTTGCATGCGATTAGATGATTGAATATCCTACCTGGCGATTCTCCTGATTTAGTAAAAATTCAATCTAACAATGATGTCTAGTCACTACTGACTTAGGGAAGCATTCTCCTAAAATTGGGTACGACACCCTTACCGTATGACATTTATTGGCTGACTGTAGGGTGCTGAGTTGAACTGAATTGAATGTCAGCCATGTTATGTCGGCAACCTTCAAATTTTGCATCATATAAACAAAATTCAGCGTCAAAGAGAGTCTGTTGCAGTTTGTATCGTTTAATAAGTTGTTACATCAAGCATATATTGTAGTCATCAATGATTGCAACATGTAAAAAAATTTAATTAAAACATGCCGCAAATGCATTTGCCAAATAATAAAATGTAGGAATAAACACTCTTGTTTGCCTTCATTCCCCCATACATTAAGGTTTTTTATTAAAAATACAAACGAGATTGCGTTTCAACTGTTGCGATATAGCAATCATGATAAAAGTGTCATGCAAGATTTGACATCGACAAAAAAACTGAAAAAAAAACAAAATCTATAACATTGTCGTGCTTTCTTAAGTAGTAAACATGTTAATAGCCTAACCAGAGAACATTTTCAATATTTCAAAGAAATTTTAATTCTCAATTACCAATTTTTATCTCAGCTCAAATGCATTGCTGAATGACAGATCAGACAAGAAAAATCTATAAGAAGAATTAGCGGAAAATCATACTGACTGTATATTTTAATTAACCAATCTTACATCTCCAATTATATGTTTTGATAAATTCTGTAAATCTACATTAAAGTTATTTTAGACACTTTAATGCTTCAGTAAACCCTTACATGAATTCTTAACTATAAATTCCAATAAGAAACTAAATGAATTCGACTTAACTTAACATTACTTAAATTACTACATGATTCTAAATGTTTTGTTTGTACGAGGGGTGGTCAAAATGTGTTGCATATTCCTTTATTATTCGAAAACCAGATGTCGTACAAAAAAACTGAAATAGCCATTTTAATGAGCAGGAAATTTGCTATTTTTCAATGTTGGACAAGAGTTTGCTGACACATTCATCCCAACGTTTGATGAGATTGTTTATACCCCTCTCGTAAAATGCGTTATGCTGGATATGTATATTGCCGAACCGCAAGTTTCACATCATCGTCTGTTTGGAATTTTTGACCACTCAAGTGTTCCTTTATTGGACCAAAGAGATGGAAGTCGCTCGGTGAAAGGTCAGGGATGTATGGCGAATGTTTCAATATGTTTCCCACCCAAACATGTTAATCTTGTAGGCTGTGGCATGGGCAGAATTGGGACTTCTTTTTTGTCAGCTACAGTTTCGCGACCTTTCTTAAAGTTTAAACACCACCTCTGTACCTTACTTTGTGAAACACATTTGTCACAAGAAACTCCTAACATTTCACTATAAATGTTACTCTGTTTCATGCCTTTCAACACTGAAAAACGAATAACACTTCGTTGTTCCTCTCGCATGAACACTTTCAAGTGAGGCGCCATTTTGTTTTTGATAGTTGTTCGAAATGATGAATGAATTGTGACGCCATGTAGTGAACTAAAACCAAATTTTCCCGCTTTTTAAATTGGTTAATTATTTCAGTTTTTTTGTACGACATCTGGTTTTCGAATAATAAACGAATATGCAAGACTTTTCGACCGCCCCTCGTATTACGATGCCGCCAAACCATCTATACGTTTTTAAACTTAAAAACTGAAAATATGAAAATCTTTAAAGTAATATGTACGATATCTTTTTTTAAAAATTTAAAAAATGGGGAAACCTCAGGGAAGTTTTTAAAAAAATTAAAAGTCAGATGACGTTTGTTCTTATAACTTTATTCGGTATTCTGCCCTTTAGGTCGCACTGATATAGAGCGCAATATAGTCATGCAAACTCACTTAAGTGAGACTTCGCATTTTTTTTTCTCTTTGATTGGCATTACAATTCGTATGTGATCACTTCGATTCTCGGGGGAAAAGATTTAAGCAAATTATCTCCCTCAGGATTCAGGATGAACACTTTGCATGCACATGTCGAAATAGTGCATTTCTACTTCGACAGAAAATTTTCTAGTTCCATTCAATTATATCAACCGATAGACATGCAATGCTTAAATAAAGAAAATGTTACCATGCATGTTGATACACAATATTGGATGATTTCAGAACAAAGCTATATGTATATATATATATATATATACATATACCTGTAAGCCATTTTCAGATTAAAGCATAGTTTTTTTTTCAGTGGCACTTTAGCTTTATATTGACATTTTGGAATTGAAAAGTTAGCCAAACATTGTGTTTCAGAGAGCAAATGTATTTGCAAAGATTAAAAATACTCTGTGCCTACTTGAAGGTAAAAAAGACGAGTAAAAACCCTGATGGCAAAAAAAACGTATGGGCCATGTTCAATTCAACTCAGTACCCTACACTCGGCAAATAAATACCTCATGATATAGGAGTCGTACCTAATTTCAGGAGAATGCTCCCCTAAATCAGTAGCGACTTAGACATCATTGTTAAATTGAATTTTTACTAAATCAGGAGAATCGCCAGGTAGGCTATTCCATCGTCTAATCTCATGCAAAAAGAAGGACCAATAGGAAACATCCGTCTTGGGGCACGAAGCCCGGTCAAAGGATTTGAGTGATCATGTCTACTCCTTGAGTGGTCGCTAGGCGTTAATATAAGCGAATTAAGAGTAAGATTAACACGTTTGAATAACCCCACAGATAACTTTTCGCGTCTGGACCTCAACGTGTCCCAATTTTTAGAGCGGAGCATTTCTGTCACACTCGCGGAATGTTGGTAACTGCCCTTAACAAATATGGCTGTCCTACGCTGGACCATCTCTATAACCTGAACATGAACCATCCTGTGAGGGTTCTAAACAGGAGCACAATATTCCAACATAGGGCGAACCAGAGTTGCGTTGCCAGTTAGGCACATTCTCGAAATACACGTTGAAAGAATCTAAAGGCGCGTCTCCACCAATACGTACATAAACAGTGTGCCTACATACACGAATTAAAACAACTCGAATTGTACGTACAAACATGAAATGTTTGTGAAATTGTCTCCACCAAGAAATAAGAAAAACGTGTGCAAATGTATGTGTGATGACACATAGGGGATTGTTGCTTAAATTGAGCCAATGGTTGGAATGAGCCGACGGCTAACGCGGCTCAGCCGATACTACATACATTTTTCCCCTTTGATCTAGACCGGCTCCCGAGCGATGGTTCAAATGTACGTACATACACGATTATACATACAAAACGGCTGCTGAAACAAACCCTAAAGGCAAACTTTTTGCATATCTTTTAAAGATCGTGCATGTACACGTACAATGTACGGCTTGGTAGAGACGCGCCTTAAGGCGTTGGTTCACTGCACCAGCAATTTTTGAGAAATGGTGATCCCAAAACAGGTTTTTGGTAATATAAGCTCCCAAATACTTGACAGTATTAAGGACAGCGAGTTGAACACCATCCAGAAAGTACTCAGGTTGGCAAGTTTTCCGATTAAGAGAGAAACACACCACCACAAATATTTACACGAATATATATATATGCATGCTATATATGGTAAATTATTGGTTAAGTACAGAATTATAGAGGTGTGCGTGCAAATTGAAGCATTATACAAGATCCTTAAACTCATTTCTTTTTAAATCACCTGGTCTACCATTGCAATTTCATGCTTTGAATATCTTATATAATATGTAAATACGTGTTGGGGAGTTACGTTTTTTTCGCATTAATTTTTTGGCGAAATATTTGAGCAATTCAAATAGATGTTTATTGCTTCACTATAGAACTAAGCGAATTTGTGTTTCAAATGTGGATATGCCCACGTTTCCATTAGTACGAAGCGTATGAGCATCAGAGACTGATTATTGCCGGTGAATGTAATTGAGTTTTTGGATCACCTTGCACCACTAATTCGTTCGCAGACATCATTGGTAACGTCGTGGATTCTTAGGGTACTATTCAACCACCTTATAGATATATCCCCTTGCACACCAGCTTAATTAAACACTCGTGAATTAATGAAAAAAACTTGGCTTAATATTTCTAATCCGCCTCGAGTGTTTATTTGACAACTTGTTGGATTGGCAGCATCAATAGACGTCATTTGCCCCATAAACCCAATGTCATATATTGCTCAATTTATTATAAACTGTACATACACACATGTTTCCGTAAGACTTTGCATGTATTACTATTCTTCCATCATAAATCTATATCAACATCAACCCTACTTAAAAATGCACAGAGTACATGCAAGCAACATTTGTGATGTACGTACTGCATTCATCAATACTTAATACTAAATAAAACCGAAATTCACTAACACATAATATACAATGGAACCTCGGTTTACGAACGTTTTTATTTACGAACAAATCAGTCTACGAACACTTCATGTTGTTTCGCTTCACAAACAATGCTTCAAGTTCACAAACACATTTCTCTGGACCATCAAAGGTTCTGCAATTGTTTTATTAGTTCCAGCAGAACATCTTTGTTATGGATTAGTTTTACTAAATACAGAAAACATAAAAAATGTGTTATAATTTCCAAAGTTTTAAATTAAAATCGATATTATTTTCAAGGATATAGCCTAGCTCAATTGCAAATATGGAAAAAGTTCGTCTCTTGTTTTATTCACGCCAATTGCAGATATGCAATGGATGACCAAACAATGATGAAGTCGATTTCAGACTTAAATCATATAATTAACAACAGAATAAAGTAGAAAAATAAAAAATTCCTAATGGAAACAGTGCTTGTTAAAGTAAATTTCTTAAACAGAATTTGCGAATGAACTTGATTTGCAGCAACATCATGACGACACCACGTGGGTGTCTTTATTTTCTATAAAGCTTTCTTCTGCTGCTTTCTTCTAATACTGTTATTTTAATTTCCTTTCTGTATTATTTTCACACATAAAGCCATAACATATGTTTAAAAAACAATTCTAGGACAAAGAACGCATAATTTGAATTTTCATTAATTGCATGCAATGGGAAAAATTGATTCAGATCACGAACTTTCAGGTCATGAACAGGGTCAAGGTACGGATGAAGTTCGTAAACCGAGGTTCCCTGCATACTGTATGAATGTAGTGACCTAGAACTGTCATGGGCACAACTATACTTTACTGCGCTTTTAAGACATCAAATCAATACAAATTCGTTTGTATTACTCGAGTTCAAAATCCTCTTGTAATCTACTATATACGTCGTTCAAAAACATAACTATCAGTCAGTTAAAGATTTTCTGCTTATGCAACACTTTTGTTTGACTCCCGCATACAGAAATGAAAGTGTTTGTGTCAAATACAACTCCCTGTCGACAGAGAAGCTTAAATAATTTCCCACTATTTGCATTATCCTAATGCTATTATAGCCTGATGCAAGTGTCATTGTTTTTGCGCTGTATTACTTAATCACCTTAATTGAGTGTTAATAAACTTATTTGATGCAACTCATTTGCTTAACTGTAAACTGGTAACCAAATATGATAACGCTCATTAGTAACACGACATCACTATTGTCCAGAATTTTTTTTATATTTCAAATGTAATTTGTTTTTTTTTAAGAAATGTTTGACTTATATTTAAAATTTCCTAAAAATAGTTATCCACCCGGAAGGTTAATTTTTCTTTCTGCTTACTGAGAGGTTTAAGTGATTGAATGTTTTTATATGAATATTAATTGCTTCATATAACCAGAAATTATTAAAAGATGACGTTCCATTTGGATAGCATCATCTATATGGGACTACTGCATATCACTTTCCAAATAAGTCATTATTTAAAAGATGTTCTGCCCCCATTGCATATAGGTTTTATCAATAATAAAAATGAACATTTGCATGTTCTTGAGTTAGTAATGAAGTTTGCTTGCAATCAAAATGTTCTTCAGCCCCCATTACCCTACAACCATATTTATCCTCAAACCTTCCTTTCATACTCAAAGAATTCATGCTCCAACTTCATACCTCGCCCAACAATATATTTACCAAGAAAGGCTCCTTAACCTACACCTAAATAATCAATGCCAACTATGCATCAGCAACACTGCAGACTGGACCCACCTGCATGGGGTTTGACTGCCCCGATAATACTAACTAGAACCAAATTCCCCTTCCACTCCTCATTTCCTGCAGCAGGACCTCCTCATCTCTCTGCTAACAAATGTAACTTTAAACATTCCCCATATTTGGTTGCTGTACAGAATTTCAATCATAGCTGCTGAGAAACACAAAAAAATGTAAAGGTAAGACTGCATACCACATATGCAAAAGTTCGAATAGTTGTATAGTTTGCCAGGGTATTAGTGCGCATGCTCATCGTGATTTACAAGAGTTGAAAAGGTCATGAATGGCTTTGTACAGGAGCCATTAGATAATTCAAAGTTAATTGAAATAGCAATATGGTAACCGTGGCAACATATTAAACGCAGAAGCGGACAATAACAGAAGCAATTCTCCACAAATTTAAGAAAAGACAAAAGAATTCTTCAGCGGGAATAACCCGTAGGAATAAGGCTTTCTTTTTTATATTATTCATCGCTATAAACCGTACAGGGAATCCTATATTAATTCCAATATTTTTTTTTTCTATTTTTTTAATATCAATATATAGGTCGATTTGGGAAAACAAAAGGACGAAAAAAGCGAAGAAACCTCAGATCATCAAACTATAACATACGATGAAAGTCAGCATTATTTTAGCAGCTATTCTATCATCTGTTTTCGCGTTTTCAACGGCGTTACCCAATGCACAGTTAAACAGGTAAATTTCACTAACTTTCTCCAAATACGTGTAAAATTTTCACCGCAATACACATAAGATTCACCGAATAAGCTTTACTGCACTACACAAATTTGGAGATAAAAGCACAGGAAACGAGAATCTCCCCTAAAATGTTGGTCAAGTAGCATTCTCAGTGGCGGCACTAGGGTTGGTGTCACCCAGTGCGGTAACTCATGATGTCACCCCCCTCACGACGCCCCATAGTATAGAGATCTCCTCCGAGTCCACTCATTTTTGCTTATTTTTGTTTTTAAATTCACGTTTGCAAATCAAAATAGAAAATGGAATATTTTCATAAAATAAGAAAATTGTATCATTAATTTACATTTTGGTGTCACCTCTTGTGATGGTGTCACCCGCACCCCCCTAGTGCCGCCACTGAGCATTCTGACTGTTGTTTTGTTGGTGGTTAAGGTTTAAGGGCCCAAAGGCGACTAAGACTATGCCTATGACTATGACGTGTAGCCTACCCTTTCAGATGGGTACTCACTAGGAGTCGCTACAGTGTTTTTGGGACATACATATACACTACACTGCACCCTGCTCCAACCCTTCATTCCACTGGCTTTTCAGTATTTGCCACGTCCCAAGTAAGCCCTTTGCTATATTCATGGCATGTTGTTTCTGCCCCTCATCTCCCTCAAAACCAAGCCACTCCTCTACTGTTGCACTCTCCATCCCCTTGTGATAAACCTTCAGGGCCGGACATGTGCAAAGCACATGCCTACCATCCTCCACTCCTTCCCCACACAGGTTGCAAACAGGTTTTAAGGCTAAAAAGTGCCCAACCGGTTGCGAGTTGATCCTGAAGAGGGTCTACAGGACTAACCACATTCTAACTCGTAAAACATTTTGAGTCATTTCGACTAGATCGCATGACTAGATCACACTGCACAATGCTTCATATCAGTACTCAAACAGACCCCAAAATTCCGCACCTGTCTGCAGTCTAATCAGTTAATTGGGGTCATTTTACATGTGCTGACCCAGTTTGTAAAATGACGCCTTCTAATTGGATGGACCTACTGCAATGGGGCTTGTAGAAGTGCTGTTGAAAAAAGGAGGTTTTAACTGCAAGTTGATCTTGCAGTCTATCATGGCAGGCCTGTGCAAGCTGCATTTGTGCCCACAAAAGACACTCAACTTAAAGGACTTTTTCAGAGCTGCTGGAATCTACCGCGCATGTGCACCATATGTGGGACAAATGCAGATAGTCCAACTGCCCAAGTGAAAAGTTCGTTTGAGTACCCCTAATAACAGCTTAAAAGCAGTATACGGGTAAATAAAAGTTAATTGAAATTGTCTTACCTGAAATGATGAACTGCTGATTTAGTTGAAACATTGGCAATCAAATGTAGAACACGAAACATGGCAACTTGAAGCACTTTTGTTGTCCAGTCGATGAGATGAGAAAAATCAATTTTGTGGTTGATAATGTAGAAATGAAGCGCTCACACGCGGACGGAACGCGGATGGAAGCTATAAAATAAACATCAAGATAAGCCGAGTATCACCCAAATTTGAAACTTACAATTTTAAAAGGGTCAATAAAACTAATTTCAAGCACTACACCTGCTATATTAATTTACTGATCACTGTGTGTACTCCATTATTACCTGTACAGTGGAACCTCGCAAAATATGTAATTCGCATAACAAGCGATATACATTTTTAAAAAAATGACTCGATTAACGAGCGACGTTTCGCATAACGAGTGATGTGGGTAGGGGAGTCCGCTACAAATTTATTCAATGATAATGTGGTGTCGCATTTTTACCAAATTTTGAAGCGTCGACAAAAACAAATGTCTCTAGACAGCTTTCTAGTTAAAAGGAATTAGTTATGAATGTATGCAGGTAGGAATGTATTTTTCTTTGAATACATGTTACACGAAGTTTTTTCGGTATTTTTTTTTTTTTTTTTGAAGATTTCAATTTTTGAGTATTTTTTTTCGGCATGGAACGCATTATTGTATTTTACATCAATTTATATGGTAAAAATTGTTTCGCTTAACGAGTGTTTCGCTTTACGAGTAAGACTGGAACGAATTATTCTCGTTATGCGAGGCTCCACCGTATATGTAAACTCAAATTCTAAGGACCGTACCACAGTTGGACAAAAAACTGAAGCTCAAGCTTTCTCTTCTAAGCTGCATCTCAAGCTTAAGCTAAAGCCTGAGGTGATTACATGAGATTTTACATTTGGCTCTCTTGAGCTCGTCTTGGCAAATTTTCTGTGCAGCTGTGGTATACATCTGGGACTCGAGACTCAGCTCGGTCTCAAGCTCATGCGATTTGAGCAACTGTGGTATGGGGTTAAGAATTGGGCCTATATGGTCATATACAATATAAATCTGGCCATTTGATGGACCTATACTGCATATATCCATGGCATGTACAAGTCCATATACACCTCCATCTCGCAATACGGCCTTTTTTTTAATTATGTCACTTTTCGATTTACGTCCCACAATGTTTCGTTATACGGCCAAGGTCGGATTTGGCTAACAATAAAACAACTTATATATGGGTTTCACCTCGTTTAAGAACGGGAAAAAATGTAAATCACAATGCAGAAATAATTGATTCGTTATACGGCTTTAACTTATCCGGAACGTATCTAGGCCATAAAGCGAGGTATGGGTGTATAGGGTAATTAACCCCTTCAATTTGCTTTCAATAAAAGTCCTACTAACCGTTTACAAAAATTTTCTTTTGCAAGAAATCAATTTTTCAAACGTCTTTGATGTAACGGTAAAAAAATAAAGGTCTATTAATATGAAGTTTCAATTTCGTCGTATACTTGAGTGGTTTCTATGTGAGGTTACATTTTGAGATTGGCAACTCAAAATGTTAATTTTCAGTCGTTCCAGTTGTATTGTGAATATTAGAATAGGCCTGGACACTATATGTGTTTTGCCTTTATAAAGAAATCTTAGCAATGAGTTTTGCATTATAAACGACACACCAAACAAAGCATCGATCCGAAGTTTCAAAAATAAACAAAATATGCACTTTTAGAAATCTCTCCTCATTGCCATAAATAAAAATGGTGATCAACTTTTGACAATATACACAACACAATATGCACACGTGTAGTTGACCTAATTATCCCTTTCACTGTTAGCATTTTGCATCGAGCACTTTCTCCCCCGCATTTCTAATTAGGAAATGCAATCAAGTACTTTGAATTAAGATAAACGCGAGAGTTAAGCAGGTGCCACTTTTATTTTGATAATGAATCAGTACTCAAAACAATACACAATTACTAGGCAAAATAAAAAATCCACTAAGTCGTATCCATGAAATCGACTCGAACCGACCCAATTCACTCTTAAAAGTCATTTCATCGATCTCAATTAATACTGTGCTTGTATCGACTTCACACTTTCGTAAGCATTTGAGAGCCTCCATTCAAAGATAAAATTTTAAATTAACGAAACGGTTCTCACATAATGAGTGGGATTAGCCTAGCATCATATTACGAATAGTGAAAAGCAAGCATGTGTAGTAAATTATCACAAAAAAAAAAAAAAAAGATACTAAATGACGTAAGAGACTTCCGAGGAAGCTGCATGTCTTTAACAGGGATCACAACCCTACCCTTTTCAATGAATCGGACTTGTGAACATACTCACAGTTGAATGAGGGAGGTTTGGGTGGGGGTGAGAATTGTTTGGGGTGGCTCGATGGATCAGCAAGTGCATCATATTGTTGTTTTTTACTTTGAAATGGTAAATTATTTAAAATTAATGTACAAGTTTGAAAAATGTCCGTTATTTTGCACAACTTGTAAGCAGGTGGCAGCATGGGATAGGCAAGTGGTGTGAGCAAAAATTCAAATAATAATTTAATTTAAAAAAATTACTATTTTAACATGAACATGACCTTGCTGTTTTTTAAAAAAAAATATTTTTATTTAATCTTTTTTGTTTGACTGTAAGTGTCGTTGCAAATTTTCGCATTGAAAGGGATAGGGTTGTAATCCCTTCTTAAAATTAAACAATATAAATAAATTTGATTCCATGCAAAAGCATTTTGTTTGTCATGTTGATCAGACTAGAGAGTATAGAACCTTAAAAATTGTTTGGTAATTAAAGTATTTTTGGATGTCACAGGTTCAGGGAAACTGAAATTGTTATGAAAATGGATAATAAAAGGAAGGGAAAGAGCTTCAACAGAAACAATTTTTTCAGAAGAAGTGCCAGTTACCAAATAGCCCACAAGTTTTGAGTAAACATTAAAGGGTAAGGGCAGGGTCCAGACTAGTGAGGTTCTACTATACCTACTGAAAAAATCTAACTATATGGGCTGCGTATCGAGCAAGAATAATAATAATTACAACCACTAATTTTGTTACTATGCATGTTTTTGTGTCTATGACCTACAAAAACCATCCATTTATATACATTTTCATATGTCATTTACCTAATTAGACTATCCTCGCTGTTGTTGAGGAAGAAAATAGAGCGATTACAAATGCGTCAACACATGGACCTTAATCAAATATGGCTAGACTTACCCGGTCTCGTACCACAGTTGCTCAAATTGCATGAGCTTGAGACTGAGGTAGGTCGATCTCAAGTCCCAGATGCATACCATAGCTGCACAGAAAAATTACTCGACAACTGTTAAAAGATAAAGCTTGAGATGCAGCTTAGAGGAGATAAAGCTTGAGCTGTAGATTGGTGAGCAACTGTGGTATGGAAGTGAGACTCAAGCTTGAGCTTTTGCTTGAGATACAGCTCAAAACAGGACAAGCATTGTTAAGCTGCATCTTAAGCTTAAGCTCAAGCTTGAGATGACACACACTTGGCTGTCGTAAACTCTTATTGGCAAATTTTCTGTGCAGCTGTTGTGTGCATCTGGGACTTGAGGCACAGTCCAGTCTCAAGTTCATGCGATTTGAACAACTTGTTTTTTTTGAATTAGGTCGAATTGGACTATAGCTTTTCTGTGACACAAATGATGGCTTCATAATACACTACACTTGCTCTGAACTGTATACTGTAATGTAATACTACACTACACTACACTTGCATTGCCATAACATTAATATGTTACATCACACTAACAGTGCATTTCTACATTAGTGTAAGGTCTCACCATTTTTCATCTAGAATCCATCACGTACCCTGAATGCATTATGGCAGCCATTATGGTATTATCAATATGCTCAAGACGCATAACTTAAAGCTTAAACTGCAGTATTGATACAATTTCTTATAACTTATTTTACAATATTCTATATATTTTGCATTTGTATACGAGGTACAAGATATTTACAAAAAAAATCGCATTTACCTGACGACCACTCATGGTGCTTTTTCGTTCCCGTGCATTTATTGACCTAGCCTTGGTTCTGTCCCGCTATTACGGATCGACTATCTTAATGCTGATAATAAAATTAAGACCTAAATATTTTATACAGTATACATAGATTAAAACGCTAAAACTTACACACGTAGTTTATAACATCATGTTGTACATCAGACAATTTCCATTGTTAGTTTTAAACGTGCCGAAAACAAAACTGGTTTTCTACAGCAAATTAGAAAAATGCGTTTTCCATAAACTGGTTGGAGAAACGTAATAGAAATTTGCATAATTTACAAGGATGAGGTCAATGAGGCAATCCCTACCAGATATGCAAATTTTGCGCACCATTATTCGAAAATGAATTTCCTTCAGCCTTCAAGAAACTGCATTCACCTCGAATAGTTGTCCTTCAACATTCCCATTCATACACATATTTAAATCGCTTGTTGTTTGTTTGTTTGGATGTTGTTATATAACTTCCAAATAAACTGTATATTCAATAAAAAGTCACTTTATGTGTGAACAATTTATTTTAACATCAAGAAGTGAAGAGAGTCTGAACTGAACTGAATTCCAATTTCTTATAATTCCAAAACAAAGAACAATGGAATTCTTAAAAGCACGAGATTAAGAACAGCACGTGTACGAGAAAAAAACACGTGCATCTTCATAAAAATGCACGTGGCTATGGCGTCACAGTCACGTGCACAAGATCAAAACCAGCACGTGCATCATCAAAAAAATCCACGTGACTGTGACGCCACAGGCGCGAAGTACAAATGAAAATATTTTGATATCTGGAAAATTTATGAAAAACATTTCACTAATAATATACCCAGAATTTCCCCATTCTTGTGAATTTCCTATCTTCACAGTTCCAAAGACCTTAAGCATCATTTTTAAAAGGGGGGGAAAAACAGCCTGGGGTGTGTGGTATTTAATTAAAATCTACCATGCGAATTTGCGTTCTGTTTATTTATACTGTGTCTCTGAAATGTAATTTAGGAGGCGAATATATAAGATCAATTGCTTACGAACCCCAAGAACTTGGCAGAATGAAAATAAAAACAGAATATAGCTTGCTAATGACAGACCGTTTCAATTCCCATTGCTGCAATTATATTATTTAAGGCAATATTTATTTTACAAATTCATTGTTTGCAAATCGAGGTACAGGTTTTTGTAATGATGCCTCAATTATAATTATAGAAGACTCGCGAACTTAATTAAAAGTGTTCCAAGCCTAATTTGATAACCCAACCAATCTGCAGCTATTTATCGGAAATCAAGCTACTTAAATTCGCATTGTAAATATAAAAAAGCAATTCCCACACATCGTTAAGCTTACTTACTGATGCTTATGATTGTCTTATCCATGAAAGACGAATACAGAACCGTTTTCGAGATATAAATACTTAAACTAATAACCTTACAAAAATACGAAACGCTAAAAATATAATTTTTTTTAACAAAAAGATTGCTTTTGTCAGCTCTTTTTAATTGATTAGTAATTTTTGGATGTTGTAATAACTTCCAAATAAACTGAAGTCAACAATAAGTTATATATGTGAACTATTTATTTTAACATCAACAAGTGAAGAGAAGCTAAACTGAACTGAATTTCAATTTTTATGTTGTTCCAAAACAAAGAACAATGGAATTCCTGAAAGCTCGAGATTAAGCAGCACGTGCATGAGATTAAGTATATCACGTGCACGAGACCAAAACCAGCACGTGCATCTTCATAAAAAATGCACGTGGCTGTGACGGCACAAATTAGATAATTTTCAAATGGAGGGCTCAAAAATCAGCCAATTAAACGTCACGTGAAATATTAAACCTAGCTCAACTAGATATTTCCAAAAACATTAACCACCTGTGGTGCTGTTTTACACATGGATGTAATCTGATTGGACCATGAGCTCAATGAGAATAGTTCATAAAGTAAATGGGGGATTAAAATATGAAGTGAAAAACTATAAAGTTAAAACCAAATAAATTGACGATGTTCTCTTTTCATTCCAGTAATATGAAGAGTGATCATTCATTATCCTATGGGTCAAATTTGAAAACAAACAGTAACTTAGATTTCAGTAGGTAGGTTTAATACAATCATGATGGTTAAGTTTTCTCATATATACTAGTAGTTGCACGAATCCCTCGGCGCTCAGAAAGCAATGGAACATTTACTCTTTAAATATAACTATTTTAGAAATTAGAAGCAACCCTCAATAACTATACATTTGATATAATGTACATGCACATGTATATTCTGTATAAATGTATTTATTTGAGGTCCCCATAGAATAAAATCCTCTTGAAATGAACTTAAGAATATATAAGTACATTCAATGCATCCTAAATTCAAACAGCGAAAGTTTTAGATGGATTCACAATTTGCATAGATCAATACCTGTACACTAAAGTATACACGCGTGGAAAATTTATATATATATGATACATACACGTGGAACCTGGGTTTACGAACGTCTCTGTGTACAAACAATTCGGTCTACGAACATCATTTGTTGTTTCGCTTCACGAACAATGCTTCAGTTCACGGACACATTTCTCTGGACCACCAATCAAAGGTCCAAGTTTCTGCAATTGTTTTACCATTTCAGGCAGAACATCTTTCTTACGGATAAGTTTTACTAAATACAGGTAACATCAAAAATGTGTTATTATTTCCAAGGATTTAAATAAAAATCGATATTAGTTTCTTGGATATAGCCTCAATTACAAATATGGCAAAAGTTCGTCTCTTTTTTATCCACGCCAATTGCAGATGCAATGGATGAGAATCCATCGATGACGTCGATTTGAGACTTAAATCATATAAGTAACAACAGAATAGAGTAGAATAATACAATTTTTTCTGACGGAAACAATGTTTGTTAAAGTAAATTCCTTAAACAGAATCTGCGAATGAACTTGATTCGCATCAACGTCAGCATGACGACACCACGTGGGTGTCTTTATTTCCTATAATTTTGGAAATCATGGATGTATATATTAAACTACTTTCTTCTATTATTAGGGGAGAGTGGGGTGTAATGGGACGCAGGAGGAATGGGACATTGCCAATAATTTAAAATTTAAAAGGGTAAAAA
>JAQGBW010001006.1:0-30680 GCA_034698625.1 Julus scanicus | reverse complement strand
GGTTTTGGAAGAACATATTTCGAGATATACATGGAGAATACACTGAATTTAGATTGTAAAGGTAGGGAATTCCAGAATTTTCGAGATAAACAGGTTCGACTGTAGTTCGAATAATTCAGATGTGGGACGTGTTCAAATTAGTGCATTTTTAAACAAATTTGTCTAGCTATTTTGTCAAACGTCACTAGTATGTTACTATTCTAATACAATATGCATGTGGGTCTCAGCCTTCCTAGCAGTTGTTGGGATAATGGGTTTGTTTGTTGGTAGTTTTTCCAGTGGTTGTGAAGAGAAAATAGATAGGAAGGAGCACGGTAACGGAAACGACTGTGGAAAAGCGTGGAAATCATAGTTAAGATAGCCAACTCTGGAATTGAAGCTGGATCTCCTGATTATGAAAACATATAGAAATACAGCTAGAACATTTCCTATTATACATTAAATTGTACAGATTATAGTTAGTAAGGACCCTTATATAAACCTACATGTAATGTGAATATAGAAATTCAGGTCAACATTGAGTGGTTTTTCTCGTACTTTCACAATATTAAAATTGAACTACTACATTTTTATCAAATTCCCACCCGTATTTTTTTTATATTCCCATTCTTATTTCCACAAAATACTGGTATAAATGTATTAAGAAGTAATTAAGCAGTTTTTATTATTTAGAAAATAAAAGTACTAAACATGTGAACAATAAAGCTTAAATTATTAGATGTTAAGAGAATTTTGTTTGTAAAAGGGCCTTCAATTTGGGATTTTTCAAAAGGCACAAGATCTTTATGGGTTGCCCTAAATGTGGGCGTATCTAGGATTCCTGGATCAATAAATAAGCTGGATAGCATCAGCTGATCTTTCGGCATCCGCACCATCTTTTCATGTCATTTTTATTATAAGAATCTTAGAAAAATTAGCTTTTATTTTTTACATTTCCTATCTTTTTTGATAAATTCTTTAGTTTAGTGAATTTTTTACTAAAAAGAATTAGATTTGTCTATTATGTAACCAACTTTTCATAATGCAGTGTGTTTTTGGGAAATAGAATCAATTCGACTTTTTTACAATTACACTCCAAGAAAAGCATTTTTAAGATCATCAAATATATTCTATTTGGTATGACTATCGGGTAATTATTTTCATTCAACCATTTTTAAATTTCATCTACATGAATGACTGTAAGTATATGCAATAATTTCAAAAATAACATGTTTGTATTAAATTTCAGTGATCATTTTTTTTTATAAATCTTAAATTAATTATTATTGTAGAACCAAATCAGAATGAGTTTTAGTTTGACCAAAGTAGAATTTGGGATGATTGCAAAACCTTCATCTGTGTAATTTTGTTAAAAGATGTTTGCAATTGATGTATCGATAACTGATTTATTTAACAAGGACATGCAAGAGTAACTTATGGATACACGAGGAAATTTACCTGGCATGTTGACCATGAAAGTTCATTGATGTTTTCTTAACTTCAGCTCATCCAACGTGCATGGATTATTCACCCGAATTGGCTAGACGCTCACGGATGTCTCCATGGCAATGCATCGACTGCAAAACGTGTTGCATCTGCGAAGAAGCAGAAGATGCTGTACGTTTTTATGTGAAAAATTATGTAAAAATAATCCAAAAATCTGCTGACATTTTTTTTTTTGGAATCAATCCAGAATTTCAATTGCCAATGAATCTGTTGTTGTGTTAATATATAGGACTGCATGCTGTTTTGTGATCTATGTGACAAGGGCTATCACGAAAATTGTCATAAGCCAAAAATACAAGAAAAACCATCTGGGAAATGGGTTTGTCAAAAGTGTAAAGAAGACACTGAAAGTTCGCCAGAGCCAATGGAAAAGCCAAACGGGATGTATGGCATAAACATAGTTAATGTAATGTCGCTACAAAAACAAGAGCAGGATGCAAAGATGGATACAAACGACGCAGGAACAAATAAGTGCACTATTGGTAAGAATTTAACAAATGTCTACCTTCAAGAGTTGAATATGTAAATCCGCAGTCCTCACAACAATGGCATATTTTCAGATGGAGCTAGCGGGCTACCCACTCCTTGTGATTCTCCTGTTCCTGAACCTCAGGAAAACAAGCAATCTTCGGGAACGACATCTATACGCGTTAATAAAAAGTAAGTTATTGTACGATTCCTAATCTGTTTACAGACATGCAGCATTAATTCAAATTTTCACCGAGCTTGGTGGGGTAGCAGTACGCTATCTGCCTTTCATTCGGGATACCTGGGTTGAATTCCCGGGGAGGCTATCATGACTGGTTTTTGCGGTTTTCCAGTTGTTTCCAGGCAAATACCATGATAGTTTCTCTTAAAATCGGTCGCGACCGCGCTCCTTCTGCTCTTCACTTCTATAAAAAATTACTAAAAATCATGCAAATCCAAAAAACTATAATCCCAACTTCTAGGTGGTCCGAGTCCCAAAATGCATGTGCACTTACAAATTTCCCATTACAGTTTTCTCGACAACAAGGAAAACCTGTCGATGGCAAATGTTCCAGATGCCACGGAATGGTCTATAGAAGACGTAGAAAAGTATTTTTGCTCTGTTGGATTTTCAGACCAAGCTAAAGCATTTGGTGAACAGGTTTGTAACATTTTAAACCTTTTGCATTGTAATTTTGAGTTGAATTTTAAAATTAATAAATACGGAATTGTTTTAAAATTTATTAGGAAATCGATGGTAAATCACTCCTGCTAATGAAAAGGAACGATGTGTTAACGGGACTGGCATTGAAGTTAGGACCTGCACTGAAAATTTATAATTATGTAAAACAACTACAACTAAAGCACGTGGACGATTCCGAAGATTTTTAAATAAATTAAATCTGCATGTATTAAAATACATGCTTGGTAATGCCCAGATGTAATATGACCATTTTCTATGGTAATTATTGTCAACGTTATGTATTTTTGTGCATATTCTATTTAATAATTTTTACCGATTTGAAAGTAACTTGCTCTTCAGTATCAATCATGTTTACCTAATTTAATTCTTTTAAGAGAATATTTATTCATCTTTGGGCATTGTATGTAAAGAATTTTGACAATAATGTAATCATGTGTTTTACAAGTACAGTGGTGTGGTTTGTTATCAAAGTAGCTATTAAATGTTGTTAAAGAAAAGTACCTGGTGCCAAATAATAATTATATCAATGGAATTAGTTGCTGACCGAGTTTAGAGGCCCTAAGATATTTAATGAAGTCGGGAGCGGAAAAAAAAATCAGTTACAGAAAGCAGCGTAATGATGGCAGAGAGCATTTAAAGAAGCTATCCAAATATTTGCCTGGAAAAAGCTAGATAAAACCGCAATCAAGTTAGGAATCGAAACCCGGGTTTCCCGATTGCCGGATCAGTAAACGAGTCAATGTGGTACTAATAATATTCATCTTACATTAAACAATAACTCGACCCCATTAAAATACCTTTACTGACCTTTTAATTGAATATCTACCTCCAGGGTTGGTGAAAAGCTTTGACATCATTGGTCCTTAAAAATACAAAAAAAAGGTATTGAAAAAAACCATTAAACTTAAACATACCCGCAATATTTTAGATTTAAAGTGTCTAGGTACTTTACCTAAAAAATTCTTTAGCTTCACTGCCAGATCTTCACTTCGACCATTTTTACGTTAAACAAGCCTCATGAAGATATCCAGCACATCTACTAAAATAAACTCAAGCACATTTTAAGGATTTAAACGCTCATCCCTTAAATTTCATAACACCCCCTCTCGCAACCAATTTCACATTGTTTCCAAAGAATCTGAAATGTGTTGTTTGTTTTTATAACGGATTATCCAAAATAACCATGATCTCAAGAGAAATTCTGCTCATATGCAATAAAAATATTTTGAAAATCAAATGGGCATATTGAGAATTATTTGCATTGAACGTGCCAAAGCAAATGCTAAAAAAACCAGTTCCAAATACAATAATTAAATCACAATTAAAAATTCACTTTAATTTGTACCGATACATAAAATTCAACCAATGTTTTTATCTGAAAAGAAAAAAGCAGATTGATGCTCATGCTGCTTTTTTATTTCCCTTACAAGCTGGAAGAATGAATCAAACCTGCAAGAAGGACATTGTTCCAGCTGAATCCATAAGTATTTTTTTTCATATTTCTCTCTCTGCACTTTTATATAATATATATACATATAAAATTATTTACACATCTAACAGGAGGGGGTTTCCTGTAATGAAAACAGGCAATGAAAAAAGTGTGATTCACACCACCTTTAGGCAAACAAATTCCCTGTTGCGTTTCTTAATGTTTGAGTTAGCACAGCCAAGGAAACGGGGACCCAAGCCAGCATTTACATGAAAAAATAAATTGATGAAACCGCACGGTTGAGATCAAATTTCGGATGATTCGTGAACATCGCAAATGCAAAGCCACCTCACGATTGTTGAATACTGAGATAAAATTAGGCATGTGCTTTACCATAAAAGTTGATCGGCCGATGCTCTCGAACATGGCATGGCAACAAAGTCGAGGTTAAAAAAACCAACCTTGTAAAGCGTAACGTGAAATATTCAATTCAACGTCAATAAATGGATTACACAAACCAAAAACGAAATAATTCTTATGATGAATTGATGCTGTATTTACATTTAAAACGTATTGCAATTCGATTGCATCACCGTGCTACACCAAAGATATGGATGCATTTCATTTTCTGACCTATTAATGGAAACAAACCCAGAATCCTCCCAATAAATATTGCTTGAAAATGCAAGCCACGAAGGCTCTTTACGAAAAAAAAAACGAAAGAAATTCATGGATTCTGTAAACCAATACTTCCGAATCCCGAGCTGTGCTGCATCATGATTTCGTTCGATTCGCAAAAACCAACAGGAAATGATCTCCGTTCCACACCCCAGTTTTAAGTAATGACGCAGTGGTTCCCACATTCATAAATATAACAGTTCAAAAAGGCAAGCCCACAAGCACAGCTTGAATTGGTAAAAAACCCACCAAGTAGGCTGTGGCAGACTCACAAAGTGACCATCAATGCAGCTGCCCTGGAATTCACAGCCAACAAATATACAATATGTGCAGCAAGACAGTGGCACTCGCTCGAAGCGAGCCATATTGACCGGATGAGGCGGCATGGGGGCATAAAATGGCGAAAAAATCAAATGGAAAATTGCAAGGAGAATGTAAAAAAGTTTACCAAAAATTCAAAAAAATGAGACAGTGCAATTGAGTTGAACAACTCCAAAAAAATAAAAAATAACAAAATGATTGCCTGAGCGTTTAGGATTTCAGATTTTGGCATTTCAAATTTTGTGAATTAACAAAATAACAAATTTACATTTATAGCATATTCGATGAATATCTGCTGCCAATGATGTGCAAGTGTCAAACCACTTGCACTAGTCAAAGATTGAAGAATCTTTGATTTATGTTCATAAATGAGCAAAGGAACATTTTCCTATCACATATCCGATGGCTGTTGTGTTCTGCTTAAAAGCAACTTAAACGGGGAAGTCCTAAAAAGAGTAAGTTTTTCATGTTTGGTTGTATCATTTTCGGCTAAATTTAATCTCAGATTCAGCTTAAAGGCATATCTTAAGGCAAGCACAGAGACACGAGGACACAATAACAAATTGTTGATGGTCTGAAAGGTAGATTCATACGAGCTATTGCTGTACAACAGGAATCCTGAAAACAAATCTATAAACTTTAGAATTTCGACAAAAATTAACTTTTAGAATTGAAAAGAGGAAGGTTTGCTCTTTTAGACCTAGATAAGTTTTGGAATTCCAAAATTCAGAAATAAAAAACAAAAACAAAAAAAAACACCCAAAACTGTCCGAAGTAATTTTTTTCTCAGATAGATTGTCATTTACACCAATCAGTTTTCATTATTGCGAATTTCGATCAAACCAAAAGTTGAAATTAAGCTAAAGTGCTTGAAATAAAAATAAATATAACAAATATAAGATATGTCCAGGACCTCTGCTGTGCTTAAAACAACCACTAAGTCGGTATTAACCATGCTTGTAATTTAAAACACTGTAGGAATTCCCTGCCAAAATGATACAACCATTTTTTTTACACACGATCTGAGATCGGATTGCAAGTGTCCTGGTATTTTTTCGCCAAATTACATGAAAATATAGGACGTCTGATTTAAATCAGAATAAATTAGCCTTGGAATTGCTCAATTATAGCACCGGTAACATGCACCGGTTTGTCCAAGCACTATTTGCAAATGGACGCACAAGTCAACTATAGGAAGATCGTAAGAAATACTTCAGAAAAATCATAATAGGACAACCGAGAAAAATGGCGTTTCATGCAACATTTGTACACGTATTGCACTAAATATGGATGTAGTAGTGGAGCGGCTGCAACCGTCGAAGTTGGGGGAAATGAGAAGACTTGAAATCAAACCACTGAGCGCCACACAAATTCGCACTCTCTCACAGCAGTATACTCTTGACAGCTTCATCAAGAGCAACGTCCATTTCGCTGGGGCCATCATTGTGTAAGCTGTCCATCTCGGCAGCAGCAACGGCAGCGGCTTCTGTAACCTCGTAATCCATGTTATCAATTTCTTCCTCCTCCTCGTCCTCCTCTTCCTCATCCTCGTCATTTGGTTCGAGCACTTCCTTGTGTTTTTCAACACTAAACGTATAATGAGAGTTTCTCTCGCTGGCTACGCTGCTTTCAACCTCCTCCTCTTCCTCATCCTCCTCGTCATCGTCGTAGTCATCCTCTTCGTTAGTGTTATTATTCGAAGCACTCAACTGAGCAGCAGCAACCTTTAAGTCGTCCCGCATCACACTGGTCATCATAAACGCGTCACACGAGTCGTCTATCCTTTGTAAATTAAGAATACTGTTAATGGCACTCTGCACTTGGGCATTGAGGTCATCATCCTGGGATGATTTATCAAATGAGCCGTTAGGAACGTCACAAATACTCGGCGAAGACTTGAAACTGGTCTCGAAGAGACCCGACATTTCGCAGGAATTGCTTTCCTCGTAATTCCTCGCGTGGTTAGTCCTAGGTAGGCGCCTCGAAAGGCTGTCCTCGTCTTCCGACATAGCATTGCTGTAGTGATCCTCCAGCTCTTCCATGTCGCCGAGACCCAAATCGCTCACATTTTCCGGTGAATTGTGCTGATGACGTATCAGGAGGTTTTCCACCGGTTCCGATTCCGTGGCGGAAGATACGCACGGACTCGGTGCCTCCGCACTGACTCCTACTTGAGCACTTAGCGCCTCGTCCCAATCGGAATCCGCCTCCATTTCTAACGGATGATCTTCCACCAACAGATGCCGAGTGTCGTATGGTTGTTGGTGGGCATGATGCAAAAGCAGTTGAGGTTGAAGCACAATAGCAGGGTGAGGCTGAGACGAAGGAAAATGATGGGAATTGTCACTGGAAGAAACGTCGTCGTTTTTGGGCACCTTTGGGACGGGTGGCTCAAAATCTGCCAGTGTTTCTGTGTTATCGTCGGAAGGCTCAAATTGGATTGGACGCGTTCCTAGCACGTCGCTTTCTATCGGATACATTTCCAGCTCCTTCTGAATTTCGGCCCATTCGTCGTACTTTCTACTCTTTTCGGATTTCACCGAAGCCGAATCTTCGTCTTCCCTCCTGTTATATTCGGCCGAAACACATGAATTATTATCACTTACGTCTTCGTATTCCGGAATTGCTTTGTCGTCGAGCTCCGAATCGGGTTCCACTTTAATGCAGTTTATGTCAAAATTTGATTTGCTGGCAAAATCGGCCACCCCTTGCGGATCATCCAAGTTGTTCTCCGGAGCATTAGCCTCCGGAAACTCTGCTGCCACTTCTTCTTTTACTTTTAACCAGTGATCAGGTGGAGGAGGAAGGTCAAGTTCTAATCAACAAATCCAAAAATTATAATACACCATAGGATTTACAACAAACTAAAGCAGCGTTAAGTAATCGGTGGTAACCCGCATTCCCATACTTGATAATTAGATCATTTAACATGACGATTACCATATTCAATGTAAATGTTAATCGAATAATTAAAGCTTTGAGGACAATATGAACATGCTCACAAAACGTAAAAAAATCGTATAAATAGTCTTACCTTTTCCTTCTTTGACAGCTTGTCTGTCCTTTTCAAGGCTGCTAGTTTCTTCCTGCATAAACATGCGGTCTAACATCACTTGTTCAGCTGTCGTATTGCCCTTCTAAAAATTCAAAATAAGTTAATACAACAAAAACCACAGTTTTTTAAAAATATTGGACACAGCAAAAAAGATAAGAAAAAAAATCGATGTACTCACCATACTTTCTCTTAATATAAGATATTTGTATTTGCTAAACATGCTTTTTGCTTTTTCGATCAGCTGCCCCGAGACAGTTTCAAATACAGCATCGGCTAAAAAAAAAGAAATGGCATAGTCAGTGATAACGTCTCGACAATAATGATGTGCAATGCGTAACATTACATACATTCAGTAGATGAAAGATCGATGTCACTACCTTTGTCCATATCCCTTTGCGTTGGTGCCTTGTTATTATACACATGATACTTTATCAATCGTTTACAGGCATCTTCCCTTGAAATAAACGGTGTTTTACAATCTGGATGCAAAACTCCGTTTTGGTCGGAGGCTATTTGTTGTTGAATCCTAAAAAAAAATAATTGATTGATATTGCAAAATCTTCCGAATGAAAAATGTACTTTGATCAACATTAGTGGCAGCTCGTGTATAGACACTGTGGAACTGCAGCACCCCCTATTACTTGATATCATCGATAACATTTAATATAACGAGTCTTTTTTTTCTTTAATTCTTTTTAAGTTATTCTTAATCTATTCATTAATTTATTTAATTAATTCTTTAGCCCTCCCCCAGTTAATGAAAAAAAGATTTTAAAACATTTGTATGGAACTGTGCGTTTCACAGCTCCTTCGGGGCGGTGTTTGACTGTTGTGCACATGCACACATTGAGGTACATTTCCACCAGCTGAGCATTGTTCGCAAACGTTCGCGAACTTGCAGGATGGGGTCCCGTTCACACTTCCCGAGCACGGTTCGTGAGCACGTAATCTCGAGCATTCAACATGGCTCCCGGGTTTTTTCAGGCATTTTTCAGGGTCCGACTTCATGCTACAAAAAAATACGCAATACCCGCAAAAAGCCAAAAAACCACAAAAATTTCCCAAAAATTCCGCAAAATTTTTAGGCGAAACGCAAAACTGTCTGTTTAAGTTCTCCGTTCACACTGGACGCGCAACGAACACTGACTCCCTTTGAGCATTTGTCAGTTTACCGACTTCGGGCGGGATTCCCGAGAACGTTCTCAAACAGGGTTTGCAAACGCTGTTCGTTCGCCGCGGGCGATTGTTTACACCGACCACGCATCGTGTTGCGAACGTTTGCAAACACTGTTCGCAACGAATGCTCGGCTGGTGGAAAGATACCTTAGGAAGGTGCACGCCAGGCTGCGTGGGAGAGAGTGAGTGCTGTCGCTCCAACAGTGATGACTAGCGTGCTTCACTGCATTACTCCGCAGTACCCCCCACTAATTTTTCTACGAGCCGCCAATGATCGACATATTGTTTTATTGAGTGAGCCTACCGAGATGTTCGAGTAAGTGGCATCGTAGCAGCCCTCTTCAAGCCACGGTGCATCTTAAAAAGAGAGCAAATAGGACATTAATAAAAAATAAAAAACACACACAATGGATAAAAACAATGCAGACAGCTATTTAAAAGAGATTACCTGCTCTGGAAATATTGCTGGACAAATAGGTTTTATGTGAGCGACCCCAGGTGTCACAGTCTGTAAAAGCAAACTTTGAAATTAGTAAAATGCTCAAGCTGGCAGCCAGCTCGTAAAAAGTTTACTTGGCGAATTTTATAACCTGAAACTGTATAATCCCTCCGGTGAAATTCAGTGTCTGCACGCTAGGTGCGACAGCAATAGGCTGGTCCTGAGACGTATGTGTAATGATAGTGGCCGTTTGCTGTTGCTGTTGTTGCTGCTGTTGCTGCTGATGAAATTTCAAAAAAAGTTGTTGCTTAGCTTGATTATGTATTAATATCTGTTGTTGCTGTTCAGGCGTGAGGGCTTTGGCATGTTGTTGAACTGGCCTTTGCTGCTGAGCAGTTAATGCAATAATTTGGTTTCCCAACTACAAAATCAAGAAAACTCTTTTAGAATGCATCCAAAGATGTATTCTTCAGTATCTAGCTAACAAGTGATATCCTATACTATACTATACAATTCTCTCATGCGCTCAATTCTCACCATGTGCTCAAATTGTTCCGCTACGCTAAACAAAACTTAGATTGACACTGCACATCATACATTTCATAATGATCATATATACTTAAAGGCAATCTTAATGCCATACATAGCTAAAATGGTTTGATACAATCGATTGATAGCTCTCAAAGAGTCATTACCTTTAAATGAGTTGTAGAATTTGAAGTTGTGATCAATGGGGAGGCAGTTGATGTTAGAATGGCTTGCGTTGTTGATAATGTAGTGGCCACTTGGAATGAAGTCTACGAAAACAGTGAACGATCTTATAAGCAATTATCTTTTAGAGGAGGATTTTTTAAAAAGCCTTTATATTAAGGCAGCACACAAATCCAAGCCCTACACCTGTCATGTATTTTTTTCAAAGACAGAATTCGAAAGAATACGTATATTTTACGATGTATTTCCGCAATTAAGTAGAGTAGGAACTAGCATGTAGAAAAGGTGTTATTTGAATATTTTCAGTAAAAAGCCCTAAAAATTGGATTTTTCGGCTTTCACTGATGAATCGTTGGACACGTGCTGCTCTACATGATGAACTACACATGTTTCAAAAAACTTTTTTTTAAAAAACTACAGGGACATTTTTTTAAAAAAAAATTCATCGATGTGGTTCATTTTATATGGTTGATCATAATAAAAAAAAATGTATTGTGCATAGTTGTATTACTTTGCCCAAATCTGTCTTTGAAAAAAAAAATAACATTCAAAACATTTCTTGATTCCATCCTTCTGAACGCTGGCCCCTAATAAATACAATCATAAACAAGGGTCATTTTCATTTCCCTTCTCTAAACGGTCACACCAATTATCCGTGATGAGCTATTATTCTCATATTTACCTTATTTGAGAATATATTAAACAACAAATTAAGTCCAGCAGAAAAATGTCCACTACGTAATCATAAATTTCAAACCACTAACCATATGTTGTGCCCCTTGAATTAATGTTGGCGCAATGGCGGCATTGCTATTCGTTACACTTGTTGACATTTTCACTTGAGGTGAGGCTTTATGTGATGCTTGGTTATTTTTGTGGGCAGCAGACTGGATATTGGAAACAGGTTTCTGCTGCAAATACCTAGGTTGTTGAGCTTGTTGCAACTGAGGCTGATGCTGATGGTTCTGAAAAGTTAGAACATATTACCATATGCGCATAGTAGACGAGTAGCGAAATGCGCAACACAATGCTTACGATTCTAACCATTTGTACATGTGGATTCATCGGCTGTTGTTGTACAGATATAAGTTTTCCTTGGGATAGGATTTTAGTTTGCTCCTCTTGTAGCAGTTGGACTTGTTTGCGTTGATGTGCTGTCAAAGGCTTGTGATTTGATAAGGCTTGCAACTGTGCTTGCACTTTTTGTAAAGCCTGAAAGTGCCGGAGAAACCAATCAGAATTAAAACCATGCTACAAATTAGAATACGCTACAAAAAACTAACAAAAAATGTCAGCCAGGGGATGAACATTCACCACCTTGGGGGATCCCACCCCCGCTTGTGGGTTTTTAACGTGCAAAAATCAACAAGGGACCTATGTTTAAACTCTCATCCAAAAGATCCACCACTTAAGAAATTTCTCCCATTCCAAAAAATGCCCACCAACCTCGAAGAAGGAGCGAACCCTTCACCTTAGGATTGAGTGGCCACACGACTGCCGGAGTCGGCCCACAATTCAATTAACAGAAAGTTTATAACATTGAACGAGCACAAAATAACCTACACCCAAAAGATACTTACTTCTTGTGCTTGATGAGTTAGTTGAATTGTTTGGACTTTTTGTCCAGGCTGAAGATTGGCCAAGGGATATCCCGATAAAATCACTCGCGGAGCACTGTTTTTGGGAAGGGTAGTACTTGAAGTAGCGTTCGTTGAAACTGGGTTTGTGAGTGTTGGCACGGCACTGAAAGCAAAAGACACTGGTACAACGTGATTGGCATCTCCCGCCATCACTGTCGCCGCTTGTGAAACTGATGAAGAGGCAGAGGTGAAGTTGACAGAAGCGGAGGAAACTGGAATCGAAGTCAAAGGCCCCATGTTAGAATTCATAGTTTGTAAGCTCTGAATGAGTAGGGGACTCTGATGGATGATTTTATTCCCGTTCGGTACAAAAG
The DNA here is from genome assembly GCA_034698625.1 of Julus scanicus. NCBI lineage: Eukaryota > Metazoa > Arthropoda > Diplopoda > Julida > Julidae > Julus > Julus scanicus. The sequence continues at coordinate 18,261 of JAQGBW010001006.1, read as the reverse complement.
TTGTTCCAATCGATGAAACCGCAGTTTGTTTATAACTACTGGAGATGCATTCGGAGGACGTCCGTCCATCTTGGGACAAGCTTTGTGCTAACATTGGATTGCTTTGGCTCAACATGGAGCTTAAAATTGTATTGGCTGCTGACGAGAACGTTGGATTAGACATGTTCACGGTCTGCGAAGAGGATGCCGACATGATAGGCAACATACCCCCACTCGATGTTACGATATTGCAAGCAGAGGACGACTGTAACCCTTGCATCAAGTTAACATTCATGCCTTGCACGGCCATGGGAATAATCGAGGTGGTGGCACTGCTAGCCGGTGATGACGAAGGTGATGGTTGCTGATGAGACTGGACCTGCGACACTGCATTAAGCCTTTGCAGAAGAACAGACTGCACCTGATGGCTCGACACCGGGACAGTAGAGGTTACATTTGTTGCCGTTGTAGTGGTTGTCGTTGTCGCAGTACTAAAACACGCTACAGGTATAGTCATTTGCTGAGATGTCATCTGTTGTTGAGATGGTGAAATTGACATCGTAGGTCCTTGGGCATTGTAGACCGGCCTCTGGATGATAACACTTCCATCTTGAGCTAAGGATAATTTCACTTGACCCTGCATTGAACCAGCAGCCTGTAACTAAACGTATAATGCACAAGTCAAAAAAATGTTGTCAATTCAAATTTACAACAGTAAGTTCAAGAACTCAAATATTCAATTCAGTAAATAACAAACACAAACATACCTGTGAGGACGTAATAGGCTGCTGCAAATGGGCCAGTAGAGGAGATTGGGCTGTTTGCCCTGGAATGTGCTCCTGGTTGACCATTACAGTCTGTGGACCATTGACAGCAGACATACACTGTGACGTCACGACTGGAAGTGCGGTCTGAATCTGAGCAAATGAAGCCATGGGTTGAGAATCGACAGACATGGGAACCTGCGACGTTGGTGGAGATGGCGGCGAATCCTCCGGCATAATGCCAGCTTGCTTCAGGAGTTCTTCTAAATTGACCCCATGTGGCTTAGGTTGTGACGGGGGCTGAGGGTGGGCTAATAAGTGATTTTGTTGATGAGGCTGAAGTTGGGAAACTTGAGCTAGTTGTCCAACAGATGACGGGTCACTCATTTGGTTCACCAAAGTTGGCATACCGGCCGCAGAAGTCGTTATAACACTTTGGTGCTGATTGTTAAGTACAATGCTTTGTTGGAGTCCGGGGCCTTGAAAGGCTTGTCCCTGAATCATTCCACCGATCTGGCCCATATTGTGACCCTGCAAGGCTTGAAAGAGTGTGATTGGTCCTCCTTGAAACTGCTGCAGAACTAGTGGGCCTTGCGGTGACTGACTGACCACGCGCGCACCGCCAATCATACCTGGCCTTAAACCGGCATTTGTCAGCTGGTTCTGACCTGCTGCTCCTAGATTCTGACCAGGGATCATCACAGTTTGCCCTTGGCCAGCAAGGGTTTTAGTTTGTCCTAAATAGGCTTGTTGGGCAGCCTGATTTTGTACGTGCAAAGCCGTCAAAAAAGCGTTGTTCATGCTCGAGGCTTGCGCCATCGATGCGGCCGACTGACTAGCAGTGTTAGAGGCGTTAGGAGGTGGCTGAGGCCTGACGAGGAGCTGCAAATTATGAGGCAGACCGCCGTTCCCTGGGAACAAGATGTTATTCTGCCCAACACCAAGACTGATGTTATTGAGAATCAAAGTTCCTTGCGGGCCAACGTGAACGTTCGAACTGGGTATCATAGTCTGTCCCTGTCCAAGCACCAAGGAATTTGCTTGACTGGGAGTCAAGCTCACTGCTGTCCTCTGTGATAATGCCACTGATTTTCCATAGGGATTCTGACTAGCAGCACCAGCTGGTTTTGGCAAAATCTGCTGGGGTTTTGGTTGAATGGGCTTCATGACTGAAGGTTGATGGCGAACAGTGGGTGCTTGATGAGGAGCTTGGATGATTTGCATGATTTGACCACCTACTGGAATGGCTGTGGCCGGTAACTGTTGTAGGGCAGCTGCATTGGAGATGACAGTCGACGGTGGAGTAACTGATGCGGTTGGAAGTGCAGCAGGCTGTTGTTGAAGTATGTTGATTGTGGCAGGAGCCATGGACGTAGGCGTTTGCACTTTGTTTAACTGCAGAGGAGTGAAAGACGCTGGCGATGGAGATGATGCTGGAGATCTCACTTGATAGAGGCCCTGAGGAGTCGACGGCGACTGAGTAACGGGGTAGCCAGTTGGCGACGGGCAAGGCATAGAATGGATTGGGACTTGAGCTGGAGAGCGACGAGAAGACATGGGACTTGGCGATTGGGAAGGCGGGGGCATGGGCGACTTGGAAGCGAACGAAAGGGTGGGCGAGGCGGCGGGAGATGGGGCTGGTGCCTGGAAAGGTGATGGACTGGAAGACTGCACTGGGGCATGGTTTGTAGTGACCTGCCCTTTTGCGGGTAGCGAGGTGGGGGGTTGCGGCACTGTAGCACACAAAATAGCATTCGAGTTGGAACGAACTGTGTTGGTTGCTTTCAATTGAGAAGATGCCAAGCAATTCGTTATCACTGCCTTTTTCAAATCGTTTGATGCTACGCTGATAGACTGGGGATCTGATCTCTGTGGACAAAAAAATAAGCGGATGAATACACAGAATCAAATTACCTAACAGTAAAATGGAGACAGGAGAAAGTAGAATAAAGGTGTAACATTACATGTTCATTACTACTCCCAAGGAAGAACTCTAGAGCACTTGGGTCACTGAAATGCAAAATTAAAAAGCTACAGAAATTATAAAAATATTAAATTTATCTGTTTTAAAATAACCACTAGCTTTAAAAATTTGGTTCGGTCTAATATGTATTTTTAAACGGAAAAAAATGAGGAAAAAAGACATTTGAGAGTAATATATGCTAACAGGGAAAAAGCTGACGTGCAGCAAGATATGTTTGAAAAAATAAACACAGAAATAACGAAAGGTAAATGAGGTCTTACCCTATAACATCCAATAGACAGCGGCCACCATCATCCATTGCCGGGCTGCCTATAAAACAATAAAGTAAAGAAATTAGCAAAAAAATCTACTGCAATAATTTAAAAAACACGTAAATAACATACAATCTATAATAACTTTTTTTAAATTTATTTTTGCACAATTTTAAATTGCAGAAGTTTTATTTATTATGGAATGTTAGTTCATTGATAGTTTATTAATTGTGAATTTTTAGTGTCCATCTTAAAATAAACCACTTCTGCGAAAGTTCCAAGCATCTAATAAAAAATGTCGATAGTTTTCATAAATGTTAACATATATTCTGCTACCATAACTCCACTGGTTTTATTATTACACGTGCATGCACACTTTTCTCTCCACGTGCAGAACCTCAAAAACAATTACGTAAATAATGCTTACCTAAATGGGAATGTTGAAAAACCGAGCTTGAAGTAGAGGGCAGACATCTGACAAGCTTACTTCATATCCACAATAAAAAATGTTTATATTAATACGGTACATAAGAAATTAACGGTCAGTGCTACCCCGTCTTCAACTGTACATTTTTGAGCCTACAATAAAAAATTTAAAAATATTACATTAGTTAATGCTGGCTTAGTAAATGTCAAAAGTCGAGATATGTCAAGACAAATTCAAAAGATGATTCCAAATGCCCTGAGCAAGCTTCAACACGAGTGGAATCTTTGTAACATTACCATTTGAAACCTCTATTAAAATGCATTCTAACTAATGTTAATTAAAAGCTTATACATACAACAATTTTTACTTACACGGGGTTGCACCTAAATGCATGTTTTCTTAATATTTCTTTTTTTTTATACTTCATTTTAACATAAAACTTGAAGAACTTAGGCCTATCATTGTCAAAATTAAAACTACTGGCTCAAACCCCGCGCACGCTAAAACCTGATACACGGTTTCAGTTTTAACATCGGGTTTCACTAAAAGCTAAATATTCAGAAAAACTCACAATTTCGATTTACCACATTTAATTTGTCGTAGTGTCAATTACGATGTATGTAAATAATTAAAAATTAAAAATGTATCAAAACTGTATTATTTTAAATGCGTGGATCGACATGTAATATGCAAGCTTCACATAGGAACTACGTGCAAGAATGTCAAGGCCGATATTTTTCGGCAAAAATCTGAACATTTAAAACTATAAATTAAACATTAAATAAATTGTAAAAGTGTCCCTCCCCACTACAACTGATAGAATAAACGCAAAAATCAAGATGCCCATACCATATGTTACGGGGATTTGCGAACGACGCAATAAGGCAAGCGTTAGGCCTATATATTAGGCCTAAAGGCGTCATAGCTCTCACATTTATTTTCTACAATGAATTAGACACCAGAAACAAGATGAAAAACGCCAGTTTTTAATTCCTGCATTTAATGTTACAGAATTTAGGCATACAATACTTAAAAAATAATGCGGGAATATTATAGAAATATACAGAAAAGGCCTATTTTGTCGCTAGCTAAACATGCGAATGCCCAGATTCCACGTTAGTCGAATTGCAAACAGAAATGAATCAGAAATAATACCGAAGTAAAACTACTCAAAATGTGGCAAAAACAGTATATTTTTCATCGCCAAACTAAGAAGCTTTGCTTTCAGAATAAGCCTAACAGGTTGGCGGCAACCACTGGCTCGGAATGCGGCAGAGAACGTCAGGCTCGTTCGGGCTAGCGCTAGGCCTAGTTCTATTTTGGAGCCAGAACAATGGCTGCATCGCAAAAATACAGCCGCGGTATCAAGACGCAATTGAGGTTAGCAAATCGCATAGATTACCAGCTTCATTATGCTAAAGAGACAATTCAGGGAGGTATTTTGTCTGACATTAAAATTACGGGTACCATCGAATTGGACAAACTGGTCCTGGGAAAGTTTTGACGAGCCTCCCAGCCTATCAACGCGGCCTGCTACAATAGTATGCAAGAGCGCATCAGGGACCTTGGTTGGAAATCTAACACTTCCCGTTCACCCATTCTGCACAACGATTGAAATTTGTGGAAAACTGACGTCTACATTTCAACGCTTTTCTGGTCTCGCCTAACGCATGTTTTCCCAGAAAATTTTATCAGCAAAGTAATATTGAGAAAACACTCACCCGTCATGTAACATGCCAATGTCCTACGGGGACTACCAGCATCATTCCAAGGAGCTTTTAACCTCAATGACCAATGACGTCACTAAGTGCTCCCTTGCTAAGGAATTGGAGTTGGTTTGGCATTGACGGGTTATGTTTATTTCTCAAAATTTCTGTTAAAATATAGTAGAAAGAGGTGGAAAATTCAGTGCCCCCATCACAAATTACGGAATTCCTCCCACAACACGAATGAATGTCATAAAAACGAGCAATGTCATCGGTAGGCGTTGTGACATCACGCGCCACGTGACACGTCCTCCTATTTGTGAAAATTATGACAAAGGAGGAGGGTACTTTTTAATAAATCCCAGCTGCTTGGTCCCTGGGAAAGGCCAGGAAAAGTCATTTAAATATACGGATCATGATCGACGCTTGACCTGAAATAAAGTAACACAGCCAGAAAGGCGGGATGGTCAGATCACATGAATGGCTGACGTAATAATAAGTGCGTTGTCATGGCAACCACATACAGTGGGCAAGCTCTCGCTCTATATTGATATAGGAAAAGGTCACTATTTTGGCTCATTTAGCCAGGCCCTAAAAGCGTTCAAATTGCCATGTCCTTTATGGTAAAATGAGACGCTTTTTTCGGCTTGTTCATATGAACACCAATTAGCATCCCTTCACTGCCATTGGCTTGCATTGAAAACGTTCCAAACCTATGGACCAATGGAAGTTTAGGATGGTAGTTGAAGGAAAACTAAATATTTTTCTTTGTATGACCATAAAGAAAGAGTTCATCATGATTGGACGAATATGTTGGTACATGCCAACGAATCAGAGCACTGGCTATGGGTCGTTGCCATGGTGATACCCAAACCCCACCCTGTAATTATTTATTTGATCCCTTAATTTTTGTCATTGTAGCTAGCCTCTGGTCTAGCACTGCACCAATAGATGATCTAATGGTTTTAGGACTAATGCCAATAAGGACTTAAACCTAAACTAAATTTTTAAAGTTCCTTGCTATGGTATGATAAAAGGGTCCTTTTGTAAAGGACACATGCCCTATTACATAACATTTGATCTAAAATGTTGATAAAAACATTATTACTATTAATATTTTTTTTTACTGAAAATGTGTTATCAATTTGATAAGATGGATTAAGGCAGTTTTAATTGCATTTTTGTACAAAAGGTGCGTTTCCACGTGAGAGAAACTCTCGAGATGCTCTCTATAGCAGTTATCAATGTAGCACGTGCAAAAATACGCGTGCTACTGTTCGAGATTAACTCTCGAGAGCTACTCGCCATACATCTCGTATTCCACAAAATTTCCCAAACTTAGCTTTAAAAATTTAAAAATATATCTTAAATATAAGCATCTCGACAGCTGCTCTCAAAATTCGAACATGGTTCATATTGTGCGAGCTACTATCAGTGACAACTCTCGAACAGTAGCATTGCATTCTAGCACATGCTACATTGAGAACTGCTATCGAGAGCATCTCGAGTTTCTCATGTAAAAACGCACCTTTAGTTTTGCATATTTTGTGGAATTCGAGATGCATGACGAGTGACTCTCAAGAGTTAATCTCACTTGGAAACGCACCTTAACATGGATGTTTCTGTAAGTATAAATAATAGTCAACAATAGATTACATTTAACATTTATTTACAATTTCCTAAAATTTGTAATATTATATAACCATTTTGAGTGAAGAGTTACAAGAAAAACAAACAAAAAAAATAATCACAGATCGTATTGATCTATATGCACTTATAATTAAGAATTTAAACCAAATCTATAATTTAAAATTTACAAAATATACACGTGATTGCAAATTATTTCAAGTGTTAGCAAGCCAAAACAAACAGTGGCAAGTGCTAAAACTGAATTTAAACTTGTGCCCATACATTATCATATATAGTTGAAAATTTCACACAAAACACTCTTATCAAAACAGAGTTGGAAAAACAAAAAAATGTACAAAGAATTTCAAAAGTAATGTGCCAGGTTTCCATTTTTTTACTTGAATGTTAGCCATTGATAGCTCAACTGACAAGTCAAAATTATCAATCAGATTAAAAGGCACCATATATATATCTTCTTTTAACTATAAATGTATTCTGCAAAGTACAGAGAGTACAAAACCAACATTAAAGTTATTTTGATAGACAAGTATGATAAACTTGCACACTGATAAAATGGAATAAAATGCCACATTATGATGCTTGTGGGACCCTTCCTGAGGCAGAGTAGGAGAGCATCCTCAATGGGCACATTACACGTTTTGTATCTCGAAAATTATATTCTTTTAATAAACATAATGCAACACAATCAGCCAAGTATTGTCCAAGAAACATACTTGGATTCATTAAATTTGAGAATGAATCGAGAGCAACACTTGCTGGATTATCTTAGCATTACGTTTGCGTCAAGTTAAGGTAGTCTTAACCGAGTTTAAGATTACCGTACAAATATTGGAAGTCTACAACCCTCCTTTCAAACTAACTTCATACTTTGAATATTTCCTAAATTGCAGACTACTCTTAAGGCAATACTTGTTTAAATTTTAAATTGGATAATGATTCACTCGTATTTGTTCTAAACTTGTTACCGAAGGCTCGCCATTTAGCCAAATGATTTGTGCGAACACATGGACGATGGCATATACACAGCTCTAATTTGTTTTTACCTCAAACTAGCAACCACCTCGTGTTGAAATTCTAAAATTTCTCTTCCTACATTTAATTAAAGATTTTTGTCATGTTTTCTAGATGCGTTTCTATTTCATTGTCATTTGCAAGGCTAGTACTCGTTAACCAGGAATTTCTAATAGCAAGCTCATAGCACTGGCATATATCACGTGATGCACTTATTTGAGAAAATATTACTTGCATTGTAAATTGTATTTCTTGAAGATTAGATGTTTATCAATTAAATAATTTTTATTGCGAACACATACTATGCCTAATATTTTGACAACAGTTCAATTTCATGGCCAAATTTACTTAGCGAACCGAGTAAAAAGCGACTGTGTTAAATCAGATCCATGAAATAACTATCAAATATTTGGGTTTTTTTCTCTCATAATTTTGTGTTATAAAGTGATAGGTTACCACAAACTTCAGGTGAGAGCATGCCAGCCTTACTGGAATGACAAGAAATTAAACTGTAAAATTATGATTCAAAGGGGTATTTTAAGAACTTGAGTTCCCATATCTAGAAAACGTGATCTTTACAAACTATTATTTCATACAATTTCAATCAAATTTGTAAATTAAAAAAGAACGTATACTTGAAAATACAATTTTGCCTCTTAGGATATTCTTAAGATTTACAAAAAAAACGGTTATGAATAACCAAGAACTAATACAAGTCTTTGGAATGTAATAAATAGTATTACATGTAATTTCATGAGAATTTGAATCGACCAAATAGCTAAAAAAATAAAAATGCACACAAACCTACTCGTGCAATTGAAAAATGAGGGTGCATCAAGCAATTAAATCAAAAAGCAGTCTGCGGCGTGATATTCACCATGTCATCAGAACTGAAATGAAAAACAGATTGGTTAAAAATCTGACAAAACTATGATTAAGTTAGATGTTAAATTTGCTTACCGTTTTCCAAACTTGATATGTATTACGAGAAACACAAAACCCAATACCAAGCATATACAACCTACGACAATATAGGCTATACCCAAGAATGGGTTTTTGCCACCCAGCCATGATGTGGTAGACAAAATCATCTTCTTGGTCCCCTGAAATTGCGTAACGGGATAATCTAGTACATATGGTTAAGGTTAAATGAATACAAGGGAAAATACATAGCACAGTTTAAACACTACGACAGAATGTTTTCTGACAGGAAAGTTCCGCACGTCTAAACTGTCCCACAGAAAAGCGCTCACATATACCTCACTTTACGACCTAGATACGTTCCGGAAAAGTTGGCCGTAAAGCGAAAAGCCGTATAACGAATCAATATGTTTAACAAGTTTATGGCCGTATAACCATGCATTAAGGGCCGTAAATCGAAAAAAGTGCCATAATTATAAAGGCCGTATAAAGAGCGGCCATATAGCAAATTATAGGTGTAATTAAAAGTTATCTAACTTTTTCAAAATAAATCCTTTTTCCATGACTATCCCAGGTATTTCTGACAATTTCGGGTTTTTCAGGTCTAGGGAAACCATGGAAACATTTATTGGTATTCCATTAAATATGCTTCGGATACAATTTTGGCCTCTATGCCTTCATTAGGTGCCACACTCGCTAAATATCCTGTTTACGGTAACTAATAGTTAACTAACAGAAAAATCTTAATTAGTGCTTCTAGAACATGTGCAAAGGGTCATTATGCAGGCTCCAACTCACAAAAACACAAAATATATCAATAATATACAACCATTAGAAGATGTTGAATAAATTAAATTAACGCAAAATTTGATAGGATACAGTACTTGATTGTAAGCTCATATATGCCATGTGGTAACTGATCCTTGAACATTGTCTGCGAGTGATCTATACGACGATAAAGTTTGCGGAAAGTGGGAAGAGCAGCTGTTCTCATCCAAACAATTAAATCCTCATTTTGAAAACCATTGTTGGTGGGATCCTCGGGGTCCAGCTGAGTAACATTCTTTTTCCAATTTATTGGATGGGCAAAGTCGGAGAATGCTAGAGCAAAATAAAACATTTGATTAAAAAATGTTTCCGACAAAAGTTGTTTTATTTCGAAAGACAAATTATGCCCCTTTCTTTTTTCCTCGAAAACAAACAACGTTCACCAAAATTATTTTTAATCAATGTAAATTGATGTATATTCTCCAGAATAAAATAACACTCACCTGCATCGAGATCTCCAGACGGGTTTCTAAATTTAACGTTTTTGTCAGTTGGCCAGGCAATGCCAGTGTCAATCACAGGTACAGTTGTCAAAGACTCATCGACAACATACTTTAGGGTTAACGTATCTACAAAAATGACAAGTGAAATGATTTTTCAGATTAATAAGACAATGTACATAACGCCGGCATGCAAACGTATTGAAATCACCATTAAAGAGACTGTTAGCAATGGCGCCGCAAGGGGCTATTGGAGTCTTGGGACCACCAGGAACGGCAGGCTCCAAAAATGCAAAGGGATCGCATTCGCTCATTTTTGAATCTAAATGCCCCAAAAGTTGGTTGTCATCTCTTGATTTTACATATCGCCGATGATTTTGATAGAAATTGCTCAGGCCATAGTACATGTAAACATCTCCCTAAAAACAACAATGCCTTTTATGTTTTAACATTCTTATTTATGGGACAAAAGTTCATATTGCCAGTTATTAGCGTTTATGTAAAATATTCTTTACAAAAATAATAAGAAATAAGTAAGACAATTACCTTAAACGTTTCAGTTAAGTTAAACCTTATCGTACAAGTGCAGTCTGGTGGATTTGATTGTTTAATGACTTCGGCACACATTTCATTATTTTGATTTGTGCAAGATGTGTAATCGTACACAAATTCTTGAACCTACAAGATTAAAAAATACTAACAAATTGCAATGCTGCCTCAAAAATACCTGTAACATAATGATAATCATTTGAGGCACCATATTTACCATATTTGAGGAGATCAGAAGGCCTATACCAATTGGAATAAACGCTATCCCAACTCCGAAAAACATAGGCAATACAGTGCCAGCGGTTAGAATGGGTTGCCATGCTTTGAGACGCTGCTGCTTGAAATTACTGTCTGCAAATAAAATGTAGAACAGAGTCCATGTAATAAATATAACACATCACACACATCTTCAAAAACCACAAGTAACGCATTAAAGAAATCTGATGTGGTGAGAGGCCCTTACTGCAAGTGTGTGGATATCAACTTGATAAGACAAGTTCAGCTTCGCCTTACAACGTACATGTATACTTGTAAAACAGGGTTATACACTACAATTGGTATCAAGAAATTCCATTTTCACACAATTTATTAACTCCCACTATCTGATTACATAAATATTAGATGAATCAGAAAATCCATACCAGTAGTAAAATATTTTCGTCCAAATTGTATTGTAGTTTTGCTTATTACAATTGCATTAAAATAAAAACTTTATACAGTGGAATCTGACAAAATACATCCCGTGTAAAAACCTCTAAAGCATAAAATGCGCCGATCCCGACTTGGGACCCGTGAATAAATGAACCGGCCTAAAAGCATGTTTTCCACCGGTCACAAGAGTATGTTTTTAAGCAGTTCAGGTTCTATGTTATACGTAATATGCATGTAATTAAAAGGATTTATTTTACTGCAAATTTTAAACCGAAGCCAAAAAAATCCCTTTTTGGTTTGAACATTCCCTGGTTGCATTCCCAACAGGACCATTTTAGTACACAAATTGTAAAGAAAATATTACTGTACATTAAGATTGTAAAAAAAATCGACAAATAGAGAAAAGGACTATGTTAAAAATACAATGCTAATGGCCTATACGCCGCCAGAGGGTGCTGAACCAAAGTAAAACTCGTAAAATGTATTAACTAATCGTGATCGAGTCTTTTGTATCTATCATAGATTCCTTTTGAATTAACTCATCAGGGATGATTTTTGCCAATTAGGCTCAGAACAATGATTTTTATCAATTAGGCTCAGAACAATGATTTTTATAATTTAGGCTCAGCTAGAACGATTTTTTATCAATTAGGCTTAGATAGGAGAAATGGGCTAGGCACAGGAGACATAACAGACAACGCCTGATGTGATTATATAAGCATTTTGATTCCTTTCAGTATCAATGGTCATAGATTTTGGAATTGACAGTTCCGTTTTCTAAAATAGACAAAGTTAAATGCTAGATCACATTTCTTGTTATATACTCACACAATCGAAATATTTCTTCATAATACATTCACAGACGTTCTTGGAAACAACCAGCAATTAAAAAATTTGGATACACTGGATCATGTAGATCCAATAAATTCAACAATTCACTATATATTTTTTTCTAACAGGAATATCTAACACTTTCAATTCCTTCTTGCTTTCTTGGTCTGAAGTTCGCTCCAAAAACAAATTTCCACATATGCGGTGTGGAACTAGGGGGATCTCACACGCAATAGTTCTAGAAAATGAATTCAAAAGTATTCGGAACATGACAAATCATGTATATAGCTACCGATAAGCGGGCTCGCTCGTGCATAAAAGTGATACCTGGGAAAGCGTTATAAAAGTGAGTTATACCGGAAATAAATCCTCCAACCATAAACTTTTGAAAGATAGATATATTAAACAATACAAACTTATTTATCAGAATATCGCCAATTTCTTTGCATTTCAGTCACACCATGGTTACATATCCCTGACTGTACTTGCTAGAGCAAACAGCAACGCTATTTATAATAGCTCCACGTGAAGTTGGAAGTAAAATGATGTTACTATACTGAGGTGCAGTGCTAAACGTTCATAAGCTACAAGGGGGCGTTGATCCAAAAGAATAGCACCTACTACTTAGGAATGAAAAGCGACACGACCCACCATTCTGGCACTGTCACAGTTCCAGGGCCACATAAAAATCCTAGCACATTTAACATTTTGGCAAACCGTATCACACCACAAGACCTAAAACATTTCCAACAACATGGCCCGTAAAGGTGCGTTTCCACGTGAGAGAAACTCTCTAGATACTCTCTATAGCAGTTCTCGATGTAGCATGTGCTACTGTTTAAGAGCTGTCACTGATAGCAGCTCGCAAAATACGAATCGTATTCGATTTTTGAGAGAAGATGTCGAGATGCTTATGTTTAGGGTTTTTTAATGTTTAAAACTAAGTTTGGGAAATTTTGTGGAATATGAGATGCGACAATTAACTTGCGAAAGCTAATCTCATGAGGTAACGCACTCTGAACAGAATCTGAACAGAGAAAGTAATAGGTATATGCAATAATGAGGGCTCAATTTCTCATTATGTAGTTTAGTCTAGGTAGTCGAGGTGTGTTTTTTCATAACTTTAGAAATTAAAATCATACCTCATATAGTCACAAATTAAGGAAGTGATTTGGCTATCCAGCTAATTAGGTATATCGCCGGATCGCCATAGCTATTAGGATGATGTGAACAAAGTGTGCACTCAGCACTGATTTGGGTACCAGATCGCTATAATTGCCAATTAGCATTATTTGGAATCGGCAACATCTGGTGTTATTCAAAACCTTTAACTTAGCATTTTCACAATGGCCACGTCCATTTCATCAAAAAGTGGCCATGTTTTTGATGCATGTTCTGTAGCCTACTTTCTGCAATGCAACAATAAAATTACCCTTTCTAGAATATACAGGCAAGCTTATTGAGGAAATACCATTCCTTTGGTTAAAAATGGCTTTAGAGCATACCAAAAGTAAGTGACATCTCAGAATTTTACATCCCAGGTTAAAATATGCTGCCATGCTTCTATGGTCATACGTAAATGTAACTATTTATTATTATCCACCATACGAAAAGCATGAGACGGAGAAATGTCACCTGGGTGTGATATTCTGCTTTGAGGGGGAGCTAATTTGAAAATCTGTCAACACATTTCGACAATCAATGCCATTTGAAGCATTTACACTAGTGATGATGATTATGTGACGAGACAATATGATGTCAAACTCTGCCATTCATACATCAAAAGACTTAAGAATTTTACACATCTTGCTGTCATTAGTAACCGCCTTGAACAGCTAGGCTTGTGTAGGGTATAGTATACTATCAAAATCCTTCATATAAGATAACAAAGTAAACAACTGTGAAAAATAACATTAAATTCACCGAATACCTGTTTACGTGTAAAGCGTCATTTACCACACTACTGCCGATTTAAAGCTTTCAGTTTTAAATGATTATTTTAATGCCGGCCAAGCAAGAAACAGCTATAGTTCAGCTACATTTAAAATTGTATATGACATTTACTAATAAAGGCAATTTTACTAGGGAAACTTATAACACGTAGGTCCTTCACTAATAAAATAGGTTAACTATAACTTTTGAGAATTCCACATTGGCAACATTCGTTATGACCCAAAACATAGATTGTTTCAGGTATTTTTGTTATGGCTTGAAAGTCATTTTCGTCGCACTGCTGAACCCTATCACGTTTGTTAAATTATTTACACTAAATGTTGTGACAACTATAGTGCTACAACACACACCTGAATGATAGGTACTTCTACTTAATTCAGGTTTTTAGTTAAATTGTACAAAATGAATGAGTGATGCAAAGCAGTACTGACAGAGCTAATGACAAAAACGGCGCCGAAATAAAACTTCTGGGTCGGCCACACCCTTGCGTCAACAAAAGAGCAGCAATATATCTATTGCTCCTAATGTCGCATAAACCATATCTTGAAAACGTAATAGAAGTTCAAGCTTGGCAACGCAGTAATCTTTTTTATTACAATCGATTTAGTTAACAAAATCATAGCTATGACGGACATGACCAAAATACTTGTTTAGGGGAACACTTACTAGAAGGTTTCTTGCTTTTCTGAGGTTCTTCAGAGGATGGTGTAGACATTTCTTTAGGATTATGATTAACGCCTTATACTAAAGTAAATACGTCACTTAATTAAAGTACTATCGAATAATATCTAATAAACGAACTATCAAAATGTTGTGAGGAAATCAACATCCCGAAAATACAAATGGCAGCCAAAATTTCCCTTTCCTATGGCAGTGTTACAACTTAACGTGGACAATTTTAATCAACATCCAAATGGAATAAATAAAAATAAAGCACAATAAAATAAAAATGTACTGCTATTAAAAATATAATAACAAATAAAAATACATTCAGACTTTAAATAATGATGTTTTATAAATAATTAATAATAATATAATTAGGGTTTGAAAAAGAAAAAGAAATACACGACCTGCAACTTAGCACCACTGCAATAATATTCCCATAATGCACTAGTTAATAACAAAATCTATAAAAATGAAAATGATGATTTCGTGGCAGCCG
The DNA here is from genome assembly GCA_034698625.1 of Julus scanicus. NCBI lineage: Eukaryota > Metazoa > Arthropoda > Diplopoda > Julida > Julidae > Julus > Julus scanicus. Next base: position 3,154 of record JAQGBW010001006.1, on the reverse strand, counting down.
AAATGATCCAAGATCTTCATTCCAAAAATGCCAACGATACGGGTAAGATCCAAATTGTTCAAGTTCTTTAAATTATTAAGATAACAGTGCAATCCATATTGATAGAATCCAATAATAATAATGGTAGCAGACGTCATATTACTCTTATCATGCAAATTTTAAGGTACACTCCAAATGATCTTGTATAATGGGATGCGATTATTAACCTTGATAATTGAATATTTTTTGCTTAATTATTGGTTCATAAAACCTATTGGCTGTTAAGGAATATTATGAATTGGCAACGTGTCTGTTAATCTTGAGAATTACTATAATTTGAAGCAAAGGTTCCGACTTGGTAACGGTTGATTAAATAAATTAAAATTAAATATCAAATTTCAAATCAAGCATGTAATATCGATTTTCATTTTTCAATTGAATGAAAATTGTCAAAATAATTGGATCCCATATTATGGTTTCGTTAATATCTCTTAATTCATAAGACCATATGCTGATTATGTTAGTTATAGATGCCACGCCCATTTTAATTCAATAATATTGATAAATACAAAATTTGCAGTATAAAAATTAAGCACATGTGCTGTACCTGGAAGGCCGATGATTTCATAAAAATCACGTGTTTATATTGCTTATTTTGAAATAAGATAAGCTTTGGCAAATTTTAATATTGGGGTGGGGTGGATGACACTTCTCGCTATACCCTTTTTCGCTTAAAATTGAATATCATTTGAATATCAAGCAGTTGAAATCCTTTGCAATTTGTTTTTAAACAGAATTATCACTAAGTTTTATTTTTGATGACTGGTTTAATTTTAATGACAGCTGAAGGTTTTAAAGTTCTGACAGATTAAGTCAATTATACTGTTGTGCTAAGCTATGTTCAGAAGAAAACTTGTCATCTAATAAATCGTAATTTCATTTACTTGTATGTTTAAAATAGTTTTCCTCAAAACAAAGTCAACATCTATATTATTTTTAACAATTATGACTAGTTTGTGATCATTACATTTCTATTAAAAATTACAAATTGTGGTTCTGACAACATTCCAATCACATCTGATTACAAAACATACACATCATAGTTGTTCATGGTTTGCTATTCTCTCCCTCCCCACATTTCACTATTTTCCCTTTACATCTTACAGTTATTATTAGTAAAATCAATTAAGCCTTTCATTACTTTTATTAAACTATTCTTAAATTCCATTTCCAAACATCTGTTTTATGTAAAAAGTGGCATAAAAACGAAATGTCACTGCGACAGACGTTGTGTCATAAATGTCATAACAGAATTTAATGAAACAGACAATAAAGTAGAACCTGTCTAAATGCATCCTGTGTAAATGAATAACATGTCTAAATGCATCCTGTGTAAATGAATAACCTCTCTAAAAGCATAACATGAGTTAGTCCTGACTTGGGACCCGCATGTATAAATTAACCTGTCTAAAAGCATATTTTTCACATGTCCCAAGTGTATGCTTTTAGACAGGTTCTACTGTACGTGAGAAAGGGAACGAAATTTTTCTTCACTTATATGTACTTGACAGATATGGATTTTCTACCACATGTAATTCACATTTGAATTATTTAATTTTAAAATTAATTAAGTTATCGAAAATAAACAGTAAGTCTTATAACCTGTAATGGTAGGTAGTAGTGAAATAATGGAAATTTGAAAGCAAAAAATAAATTCTAGGAAAGAAGGGTAAATGTTTATTAGTTGTCCCATTTTCTTAAGAACCCCTCTGTGTAAAACTTGTCTACATAAAACTTGAATATAAAGCTCTACATCCTCACAACAATCATTCTTGAAATTTGAAATACCTGTATCACATATTGAAATTAGTCAAGGAGAACAGCTACAAATAAAAAAAAATCCATCATTGTTATTCAGCACGATTTCTCAGCTCTGATTTTGATATCTGGGATCTTAAAATAGAACGGTATATACATATTTTGAAAAACTGGCAAAAATAATAATTCAGTTACATGAACACCATTTTTAATTACAATCTTAATTCAATTGGACATTTTTTAAATCCGTTCTGTTAAAAATTACAGAATGTATACAATAATTCTTATCATTAAAAAAACTACAAAGTTTGTTAATTTTGTAAGATTTAATTTATTAGAAGTTGTACAACATAAATCTTATTTAACTTGTACACACATGACAAAATTGCTAATAAAGCTTAGGGGCCATTCAAAAAGGACGTCCTCAAGAGGGGGTTAGAGGGGGTGGTCTGCTGGCATGTGGACAGGGGGAGGGAGAGAGTGGGTAGCCATTATGGACGTCCACTAATAATGTTATTTTTTAGGTTGTGGATTTTTTGTTTAATTAAGTTTTAAAGGTCAGTGAAAGGGGAAATGGACACTTTGTATGTTCCAAAAAAGTTTCTGGACACCCTACATAAAAAAAAATTAAGGACGTCCATGAGGGGAGGGGAAGGGAGGTCTGGGCTAAACTGGACACCATGTGGATAGGGGGTGGGAAGGTCAATTTTTGAAAAAATATCGGGGACGTCCACTTTGAATGGCCCCTTATTGAAAGTTTTCCCTATTCCCAGGCCAACTAGTATTTTTTTTTCTGGTTTTGGAAAAAAGCACGTACTGCCAATTAAATAGCTCAAAGGAACATTCCATATGTCCACCGTCTACCTTATCTATATGTTCCCTCCTTAATTTCCTTGAAACACTTTTCCATGTTAGACCCACATTCTTGTGCATTTTGTGCACGGAGTATTGTAGACTGAAATGTTTTAAAATGTTCAACCAATATAATCTCAAGGCCTGCTGTTAAGAACGGAAGTAGGTCAATCTGTACTATGGATCACTAATGCCATAATTAACCTTGGTAATCAGACTATTTCCCTATTTTTTTTTCTTCAAATTAACAATTCTGTGGAACTATTCTAATACATTAGAAATTGGATTTCCCCTAGAAAATGATCGAATCTCGTTATCTCTAAAATCACATTTTTATTTGTATTTGATTGCTACTGATATATTTCTGTAATATTTCCAAGATAAGTAATGACATAGAATTATTTTTTAATGTACCATGATCAAACATGGTATATATGCTACAGTCAATGTGTCAAGCTAGCCAATTTGTAAAATGACTGACCTAATCAGTCATTTTACAAAACGA
>JAQGBW010001005.1:0-30708 GCA_034698625.1 Julus scanicus | reverse complement strand
AAAGAATGTGTATACATTTTTAATTTTATTGAAACTTTTTTATTTTGAAAATGAAGTGAAGTGCAAATTTTACCATTAAAATACATAGGGTACCAAACCCCCTTAAATTCGTAGAAGGCAAATTTACTTGTAGATGGCAATTTGTTATAGTACTGTATAAACGGCATTGCATTGCATGTTGCTTCACTATACTGTACTGTCCTAACATGTCCTACTTTCTATCGTTACTCTTGCTATGTACATTACACTCTAAAGAGCACTCAGCATCCATCATGATGCAAGAACAGCATACATTCCTAACATGTCCTACTTTCTATCGTTACTCTTGCTATGTACATTACACTCTAAAGAGCACTCAGCATCCATCATGATGCAAGAACAGCATACATGACTATTTTCCATAAATTGCAACTGCCTTTGTAAACATACAAATTTGAGAAATTTATCTTCCTGAAACATATGCTTTCCTCAGGATGTATGACTTTGTACCGCATTGCCAAGGCCTGTAGATAATCCTAAATTGCTAAAATAAAACCCAGCGTTGAAATGTCTATAAGAGGACCTTATAGTGCCCTATCGGTAATTTTTGTCATATCCTGGAATGGTATGGAAACTGACTGCCCATTATGCATCGCCCTGGTGAAAGATTTAAGTTGTTAAGGACTGTTCCTCCCTCGGTCCTACCAAAGACATATAGAGGAAAACCCTAGGCACAGCTGCTGGGTCTCTGTTCAAAATAGAACTCGGAACTATGTGACAGAAATAAGTGGATAGTGTGGACTAGTAAAGTGGATAAACCTTCGACATGGGTGTTCTACCCAGAGTGGAAATACTGCAGAAGCCGCCAAAAACTGTCTGTTGAATAGAAGATTCCAGCTAGTTACAGACTGACACATCGTGGCTTAATAACCCAATTTTGGGCCCACCGTTTGAAATGAGTAAAACCATCTATCTACACAAGCTTTTCATGTTTTTTACCTTTGAAGGTATTTTATGACAAAAATTCGAATGACTTGGTGGAGTATTACTGATTGGTTGGGTTCGTATTGGGCAGTCATGTTCGTGTCATTGCACATTTATGGTGCATTTTTTATATAGCAGCTAACATGATCAGTTTCGGATGACCAAGCCAGAAACAAAGTAGAATTATTGGCCCCAGGATAGTAAATACTGCATTTCAGTAAGCTTGTTAGATGATTAAGAGCTCGACAGGCGATCACGGTTTCCCTAACGAGGTGCACATCCAAGTGTGAATTATTTATCTCATTTTGCGAATTACCCGTTTCCACGTACTCATCTGGCTTAGCAGAAGAAGCAGGGAAATAAAGAGAGCGCTCTTAATCTAAGGTGGCGCTCTTCAAAGACGTGCCATAAATTATTATGATCCAGGGTTGCTCCGGCCCATTTTTATGTCTCCACGGACGGGAGTTTGCGTACCCAGAAAACCCGAGGGTTGCCTAGCAACAAACGCGTCGGTTTGTACTCTGTAGAGCTGCGGTTACAGATTGAGGGACCGAAGAGTCCCCTTCCCTCTCTTCAGTAGGCAGGACTGAAAATGAAGTTCCTAAAATGAAGATGTGGAAAGTCTGTCATAAGCTCTTAAGGCTGAGAATCCCAGGTAGAGAAAAGCATAATGTAGCTCTTACCGATGTACAGGGTGATGCAAAAATACAAACAACGTGCGAGCATCAGGATGGAATTTTTCTCAGGTTCCATCCTAAAATGCGGGTCTCTAAACAGGGCAACTGAAATTCCCACAGGATAAAGCAATAAATAAAGCCATGACCTAAAATGTAACGAAATGGATGTAACCACGCAATGCCATAACATTTGTTATGTAGTGAAACCACTGTTAACAACGCACATGTTTTGCAAAAAAAAAATGCACTTTGGCATTTGAAATGTATTTCTGATCGTAACATTTTATACTTATGAATCTGTTATAATAATGTATATGTCAAGGCTGAAATTTTAGATGTTATTAATTTTTTTTCCTGACAGAATTCAATATTTCTTTATCTGAAATTGTCGTGAAATATTGTTTAACCAGTGAGATATGTATGCAAAATTGCGAACAAGTGCTGAATATACCATTGTTTTCTCGGGTATAAAAGATAAAACCATTTTGATTAATAACATAACTTCCTATTATATAATAAATTCGAAAGCCTTTTACAGGGCGTTTAATTTGCCACGCAACTAGACCAGACATTGATTACCGTTAATTTTCGTAGTTCGTAAATTAACAAAAATTTGATTCAAGTACGAGAGAATTTATTCTATGTTTGTCTGCCTCAATCTCAACAAGCGTGATAATGTATAAAATTTCCCCTACCCTGTGCACCAAGAGTGCTCCTAGCAACCATAATATTTTAATTATTTAATGCTCGCATTAATTGAGGTCCCATAGGAAAAAACATAGAGAAACTTGCAGGCCTAACATGTAAATCCATTAAATTACCAGTCATTGGTACAGAATATAGAACGGAATTTTAAAGATCATCTTTGATAATTAACGCTGCTTATTAGCGCACATTTAACAACACGTTCTTTATAAATAAATTTATTTTTAAGCCTATCAAGCATTGTTCAAATTTTGTCCTTACGAGTATACATCAAAAATGACAAAAACTATAGTAATATGATAGAAACTACCTTATAAATAGTCGGAAATTGCCAGGAGCATTCGTAAAAGAAGCATGGGAATTCGATACGTGTTCAATGACGTAAATGACTTTTCCAATTGTATTGGTCGTCATGTTATCATTATACTGACTTTTTTGTGTTCATTTTGAAGCCATTGAAATTTATTCTTAGTCCAAGAAAAGGTTTTGAGACCTTGGCAATAACAAATATCACCTTAGAAATAGCCAAGAAATCAACCATAGAAATAAACCCTGGCCAATATAAACAGCATCAGTTGCCGAAGCAACGGTCGTTATGGCGATTGGTTTTCTTCTTTTGTATGAAACTGACGGAGAAGAGTTGCTTAGAAATGCAACACCCACACAACTTTAAAAAATAGTTCACTACAAATGGACTAAACTTAAGTGTGTGACTACAAAAAGGAAAAAGCTAGGTATGACTAGGGAGGAAGGAATCTCATTGCCGGTTGCCAGTGTGTAAAAAAGCGAAAACAAATCAACTAAAAATAAAAATTACGTTAAGTAGGTAGTGAAATGTTACAGGTTGCTTCTTTTGTACAGCCTTACAAAGGACGAGATTTTTGAAACATAATAAATTCACGTTCCTGTAAATCTATCAACAGTTTAGAAAATATAGAAACTTATCGTAAACTAATGCATTTAAGCTAATAATTTTTTACTCATGAAACAAGATGAGTAGTTTATATGAAAAACCATTTCTGGCTCACTTCGAAATTAATGTACCAATGCCTTTTAACATTTCCAGATGACGATTCACGGTTGAAAAATATTTGCAAGTTTCATTATTTTAAAAAATTGAAATGTAAAAAAAAAGTATTAATGAGCCAGAAATGGTCTTTCATATACTACTAAGATGCATTTCAATATTCATGAATCAAATTGGAAATGTGAATCATGTTCTGCTATGATGCACATTTCACAATATTTTCAATTTTTTGCATCGTCTGTTTATAAACTGAAATGAGCTTCTAAAGTAGACAACGAGATTATGTAGGAACCAATTAAGGATAAGCAAAAAATCTAAAGAAAACCAGCTCACGTTTCCATGGTTATTATCTACAGTAAGTTTCAAAACACAAGTTTGTTGTCTGATCAAGAAGTTAGATTCGTATCTATTTACGCAATCTACATTTATATTTACAATTACTAATAACATTCCTTGAAAATTCAGGAACATTATGCAAATCGGTCACTGATCATCATGCATCGAGATAAATTTTATTTAATCCAATAATATAATCAATTAAATACCACAAATGTCTAAATTACATAATATCCATTGACAACATGACATTCTAAAAATAAATCAGGTTAGCAATTCGATCTGTGGATTAAAAGGCTGCGATTGGGAATTTTCAAAGGCGAGCAAATTGGTATAATAAGAATTGTACTATTTGATGGATGAATCGATCGCTATCCAATAAGATTAAGTCATAAAAGCAGAGCTTTTCCAGTCTGGAAAGCAATAATTCGCAGACCATTAAAGCTGTACAGGCCTATGCATTTTCATAGATGTAGATAGGAGATGGTTAATACATAAGTTACACAAACTAATAAAATTGCTGGCTGAGGCGATAAATTACGCGAATACATTAATAAGACAAACGTCTCTTATAAATCTCCCGTTTAAGTGCCCTGATAGACACGTTTGATGAAATGATTTCTAATCGAGATTTCATCTAAGTCGGCGTTTTTATGTTATTAAACACACGATTTGATTGTTTTATGGCATTATTACAGCGTTTAAATTCTCAGTTTGAAAATGGGCTATTCCTCGAATTAACAACTCGCTTCTCATGAATGAGAAATGTTCAGATTTGTAAGATTGGAAAAGGGAAAATTGACACAAAAACAATGGATTTAAATTTACGAAAAGTAAATAAATTGAAAACATGGAACAGCATTGGTCAATTTTTTTATATTCTTTGCAAGCTTTGCTAAAGTTAGGAAAATGCATATTTTTGAATCGATGTCATCTTTATATAAATCGACGACTAAATTTCAAATGAAGCTTGTTGTCTGATCAAGAACTTAATTTTATATTTATTTACACAATCTTGATAAAAGCCTTTCTTATAAAAACGCAAGAACCTTATGCAGATGTGGTTCTTTATAATAATAATGCATCGGGACAAATAGTGCTTAATCCATTAATATAATTACATAATGTCCATTAACCATATGACATCCGAAACAAAATTGACGCTAACAATGATTTGTATACAATTTTCAAAAATGCGGAATTTGGATATTTTTCTAAAACTAGCATGATTTGTTATACGACCAAAATTGCAATTTAATCACGATTCCACATTACAATAAAATAAACAAAACAGAAGCACAAACCAACGCCCAAAACACTTATGTCATTACCACCAAATTTGCTTCAATGTGCATGGATAACACGAAATTGCATGCACCAAAAGATAAGGACCAATCATCATCTAATTTTGTGGTGTTTAAATCAATTATGCCAGACAATTAAACCAATCATTAAAAACCATAAGTACTTATTGGTCAATTATTATATGCACTGATAAGATTGCCATGTTATTGCGGAAACAGAATTTGCAAAATATGGCATATGATATGATCTGCATTTAACAATAATTATATAAACCCAAAGGGGCAAAAATGGTTAAATATCATATATAACAGGAATCAATAAAAGCTGAGATCGTCAAATTGCTTTGCTCATTAGAAAAATAATGGCAGGCTATTAAAGGAACATAATCGGGAATGATCCTATGTGCAATTTAATTGAAGATTTTTTTTTACGATTTGGCAAATGCAGCTCGCCGCTAATAACAGTACAAAAGATCTACTCGTTAAATAAATGCCACCGACCAATAAGATTTAGCTAATACATCAATATGCCTATGCAATCTTGGGCCTTTTCCTTCTCACTCTAATTGGATCAGACTTAATTGCCCCAATTGCTAAGAACAAAGGCACATTTCCTTAGCTGAATTAAGTGTGGAAATGAATTTCCTGCAAAACTTCGTTTTTCATCCAATACAGAATCAAAACCATCAAAAACAGGAAAATGTATATCGATATACAGATCATGTCAAAAATCATTAGTCTTAGTAAACACCATCTCATTTACAAATAGCATTTTTAGGATTATTCTGCATTTTGCAGAACGAAATTTAGGCAAATGACACAGGTGGCGCTGTCTCGCTACGAATTCTGCAGTTTGTGTATCAAATTGATTTTAAACATGGAAAAAAGTGCACGCAAGGCACACACGAACACTTGAAAATGCACACCAAATATGAGAGCAATCTATTGACACAGCCTTTTGTTTTAATAAACCTCACATTTATCTGTGGTCAGAGTGGGACGCAGCTTTAATGCGTTTCTACGCAACGATGCTTAAATGATTAAAACCATGAACCATGGTGAAAAAGGTTAAAGGTCCAAAGAAAAGGCTATCAGCAGCCTGTTTATAACACATGGTGCTTTCCTTATCAAAAAGCAAAGAGTCAAATATGTTAGGTCATTTAATGAATGCTTTTATGGTTTAGCGGAAATTTGCAACCTTTCTAGATTTTATATACAATTTCTCATTAAAATAGCTGTTGGAGGGAATAGGCCAAAACAACTTGTTTCCCATATTTTAACGCCTAACGACCACTATACTAGGATCACATAAACACTCAAATCCTTTGACCGAGCTTTGTGCCAAAACGGATGCTTACTATTGGTCCTTCTTGTTGGATGCGATTAGACGATGAAAAAGCCTTCCTGGCGAAAGTCGAGATTTAGTAAAAATTCAATTTCCCTGCTTACTTGTCCAAATATGGTTTTTTTTCTGTGATTGTGAGCCATTTTTACTTTAAAACATAAATTTAAATATGTTTTTTATTTAAAGTTATGATTAATGAGAAAATATAAAAATATTTTCCAAAACCATTAATTGATGTATGCTGGGACATGTCCCACTGTACCCCGTATAACCAACTTGATTTGAATAAGGCCTTACAGCTGACCACATGGCTAATTAACAAACTTTAATTTTAAATTATAGTTGGTTATACACACTTGTCAATGATACATATATTGCAGCATTACTAATGTTTTATAATTACACATAGAATAAAAATCCAATTGCGATTTGAATAATTACTTTTCAAGAATAAAAACTTTAACTGCAAATATTTTCTTCTATACTTGTGTAAGATCGAAAAAAATTTTGGTTAATGAAAGAGTGCTGCAAACAGCTTCTTTGCAAATCAGAAGCATTGCTTTGCTGACAAAACCTGATTTTATAAAGACATATTGTATCAATGTGCCCCGGTCTGCCCTACTGAATTGAATTGAACGATCATCATGTACAGAATACATTTTTAATAGTTTACATAAGATACAAGTGTACAATACTGCATTGATACCATGTCGGCATTGTGCCGGACATGACTTTACACTTCACAATTTATTACCATTTTGTTTGCTTAAATTGATAGCGTTGTTGAAAAATAATTTCGGTACATCATATGTATTATAAGCCATGGAAGTATTAGATTATGAAAATTAAAAATTAGCTACAGTGAAGTTAATTAAGTAAATGTCGTTGTAATACATCATGTTTTTCAAATCAAAGAAATTTAATACAGTTGAATAACTGCTAATGATGTATATACCGCCATTCAACTAGGAGGTTGCATGCAGTTTCTAAATTTAGCTTCGAAACGATTTTTGAACTTTGTAAGCGGATTTCTAAATTCACTGATGAATGAAACGTGCTTTTTTAGGAGACGTAAACAGAGGAATGTACCTGCATGATGTAAAGCTATTTATTATTTGTCAACAAATTCAGAACCATGTACATGTTTATTCATGGAGTACTATGGTTTAAGTGTAATCTGGCAGAACATCAAATAAGGACTACTACATGTATATATGTATAGCAGTACAAGGTTTCAAAACCCATCAGTAACTATCGGATAAATAGCTTTTTGTGGATAAATTCTTAAAAAATATATTTAAATATATTACATTTGCTGGTAAATAATCGTGTAGGGTCTGCAGGGTCTCAGTTTACCTGTTTAAATGCGCCATAACTCTTTTTGTTAAATAATTTGTTTGCTTCTGAAAAATTTCGTTTCTCAATACAACTGCATATGGAACCTAAAACTGCAAAGCGTTCAGCATAACAGTACTGTTTATGGCTAGCTTTTTTTGAAATTTCACTACGTTAACTAAATGGTGGTGAGAGAAAGAAAGGAGCCAGATAACATATGCTCACTGTTTCACCACCTTTCTAAAAAAAATCACACTACAATAAAAACAGGCAATACTCAATGCAGATTTATAGCCTATAATTTCATTCTCTGAACACTAAGAATGCGAACACCGGTTTTTGTCATCTAATCTCATCCTGATGTGACGTCATTTAAGTTCGCATTATCCTGTTAAATGTAAAACTCTGACAACTTTCTAGAACTTTCAATCATTTACAACTTGCGGCACACTAAACTAGGCCTAAAATTACAACGTCATACCGGCTTATCGACTGATAAACTTTGCAATACAAGTTTCCAAACTATCCAGCAACATAAAAAAATTATTTAACATAACAACGTTCTTGTATATATATCAAAACATATTTCCAAATCTTATTGTATCAAGGGACCAAACTGATGGCATAAACCAACTTCATTCAAGCGTCATTTTATAGTAATACCCTAGAACTAATCAGAAAGTCATCACAATTTCATGAAATACTCAAGAAAGTTTATCACAAATTGCATTGCCACGGATAATATAAGGGAGTCAAGGGACCAAGCTGATTGCATATCCTAAATATGCGGTATATAGAAAGCATATTTTCCGGTATTCTCAATTTTCAAGGCAACTGGACACCCTAGTGTAAATTGAAAATTCTTATTACACGTAGGCCGAGGCACATTAGTCTATTTACGTCAAGCTAAAATACTAGGGTTAAAATGTGTATGCTGACGACCCATGACATTTTCACTTCAATATATATGCGACCTCAGCACACTTAGTTCGAAAAATTCAGACCGATAGTACAATAGACATCGAACACATGTGCATATCAGACATATAAATATATATTTCTGTGCAGGCGTAGCTCGAACAGCGGCACATGTTCGCTTTGTGACTTAGGTTTTTTTTATCAATAGGAAAGTATATAAATGAACTGTTTATTGGAAGTACTTGAGAGTTGAACAAAAATGTTGGACATATTTTTTTGAAGGTTTTCTCATTTGGTTTACTGTATAGCAGAACCGGCACATCGTTTGGCAAAACCCGTGTATGATGACAGCTTGAATGGCAGACACGTTGTGTTCTTGTTGATGGTACGATATTTCAAAGTCAATGGTAAAAAAACGCAAGCAGTTACGATTGGAAATGGCATTGAAAAGAAAACTGCAAACGTCTGGAAAAACACATTTCGGCAGCCATTTTTAGTGAACAGGTGTAAATTTGGCACATATTACTACGTATCCGCAGAGTTGAAATTTTTGCTTGCATCAACATAGTTGTAGTAAAAATTAACAGCGTATTCAGAGGGGACATCAAACACTACGGCAATGATAATTAGACTAATTAGGTAGGGAATGAGGGAATTATTAATACGTAATAAGAAAAATGAACTACACGCTGTTGGGTAAGCATGTACCGAGGAGAACACATTTTACTCAATCAATTAACTTTATAAAACGCCTTATTCCAAATATTAAACATAATCAACAGCATGCAGTTTCAGAAAATCAAGTAAACACGCTATATATAGCGTCTATTTTTGGGCATTCATTTAGATATAAAGTACATTGTAGTAATTAAGTATGGATTTAAATATTAACGTGTTGGTTAATTGGATTCAGGTTAAGTGCCCAATGGCGTATATATGGCCAGAGAAAACCCAGCACTTGAATACGCACTATAGTTACATAATGCGGTGAATGTTCTTCAATTCAAAATATGTCATCAACAAAAATAATTTTTATGTATTAACTGAATGTATACTATATACGAACACATGCATGAGGTTGAACCATGCCTCATGGAAGTCAATTAACTTCCGTTACTGTTTGACTCAATACTCTACTCAATTAAAGCTGAACGAATCCATTGTTTAAAAAATTCGTCTTTTCAATTCTGAATGCTTTCCATGATTTATACTGATTTTCTCTTTTTCATATATGTTTTATTGTTAAATTTATTTTCAACCTATGTCAACGGCAGGATATATTACCATGCATACTGTTTCCGAGAAATTTATATTGCATATCCCAGAGGAAGACATTGAAAATGGTCTTGCATGGATATTTTCATAGAAAATCGTTTTCTCGGTAAATGAAGACATGCGATGTTTTATTCACGTACGCTGAGTCTATATCTTATCCAATAAGCTAAATCAATTTACTAGAAGGTTTTGAACGACTGAGATATGGCTAGGGCAAAGCAGTGACTAACAAAAGGAAAGGTTTTGAATTTGTTTCAAGATACAGCTGCCACTTGTAACTCAGGAATGGAAAGCGTCATACACTCTTAGAAATTTAGGTAAAATTATAGGTGCTTCAAAATACCCCAAGGTCCTCATAAGCACCATTTAGGTGTTGAGTTAATTAAAGGTGCTAAACTGCCAAGTAAAGGTGTTTTGACCACATCTCCGATATCAAACACACTAAAAGGTGTTTAATCGGCAATAAAAGGAGTTTTGTCCATAACTCCGAAATGAAGCACCCTATAAGGTTCTTGGTCGTCTAAAAAATTTCCACTTGGTGGCACCTATATATATATATATATACATAGATTAACAATTTCATTTCACACAATTAGAATATATAGAATACCTTTACTAGGCACCTGTATTTATTTTTAAGAAATATTAAGCACCTTTTTTTGGCATCCGAGAAGATATTGATAACCACCTTATATGGTGTTTAACAAAAGGTGTTACGAAATACAGGTGCTCACAGACACCTTAAAGGTGCCATGTCAGCGACAAATTAAAACACCCTTTTTGTTGCTCTATAGCACTTATTTTGCTTACAGTGTAGAAATTGTCAATGCCCTATTTTAGATATTTAACTCAATTTAGTCCATGTTTTCAGTAACTTCTGGGTTCTAAACTGAACATTCTGATTAAGGCGTTATGAAAAGGAATTTGCATGTCCCAATAATATCTCTCATTTAAGAATTAAAATAAGTCGATCCATATTCTGTTGAATAACATCAATTAATAAAATCAAGTGCATCTATATTACCATTATTCTTTAGTGCATATAACTGGAAAACTGAGGATAATTTTCTCACAGAAGTCATTATTGTACAACGCCATTACGAAATCATGGCTTTATAATGATGATGTAGTACCTCTATATAAGGGCAGAAACACAAAGAAGTCTAGTCCAATTCTATGAACATTTGATTGCTCTAATGATCGGCCCACAGGAATTTCTTCTTCTTCCTTTGGTTAATTTATTGCTGCAAATAGATGGTGCTGTATGATTGCCTTGGTAAAAGTCATGGTTCAGCGATTGAACCAGTTTGCAAGACGTAAATAATATGCGATAAATGGGCGTCGAAATTTATGAGACGCTGGACTTTTATTTAGAAGCCACCATCCATATTTCAATCCATACCTTAGTGGTCAGAAACCTTAAGAAATACTCTTAGTCCAGCGAGTGAAAGTTGAATTCAATCATCAAATTTTTTTACTTGTATAGAGCAGTTAAAATGGCTACTAAATAACTTGAAATTACAATGCATAGTTTGGTAGGATTTAACCGATTACAATTAATAGCGTATATATTAATATGCTCTTATACATATATCATTAGGCATGATTACATGCATATTACTAATGCAAGACAGCTTAACTGAAATCATGTAACTTTAATTTCAATGATCAAATGAACTCGTCATGCAAGCTAGTTACGAGCGGTCAAGCTTGGAACATGTTAATTATAGTTTCCGCTTTAAAGGGGATCATAAGGCACCAAACATGTCATTTTTAATTTTAAATAAAGCGATATGAATTTATTAACCAACCAACTTTGATTTGCTCATGACATGATTTTAACCAATTTTTTCCTCTTTACAACATTAGCCCAACTGGTTTTGTTCTTTATTTTAAAAATACAAGAAAGATCGTGTACAGTATTTATAGTATACTATTTTGTGAATGCATACATTTAAAATATTATTCAAAGTTGTATTAGAATTTCTAAACGCTTTTCTCGTATATGGCACATAATTGAAATCGTTATTCACTGCTACTAGTATAGAAAGATGAAACAGATTTTAAACAGAAATTTCAATGTTGCTAAAATATCACTTTCAATCGTCGATTATCATTAACGAATTATTTTGCAACCATTAATCACGGCTAGGGTAAAGTCATACATTAGCTCGCAATTTCATTACTTTATGCATTTGGTTCAACTTTTTTTTGATGATGCAGCAACTTCCAAAACCATGTATCGGTTTTGCAATAAGGGCGGTATGCACATACACGTACACTATAGTTATCATCAAATGTATTGATCGAAATTGAATCAGGCTTAGAGAAAATGAGTTTAAGGCTGCTAAACTGCTGATAGATGAAGTGCACTTCTTGCCAGAAATTGCATTTTCCTTATTTTGAAATTTTATAAAAAAAATATATAAAAAAATAAGCCAATGGCTTATCTGTTCTCCTTACGTTTTGTATATTTGACGCCCGTAAAAAAACGCATAATACTTCATGCAAAGAGGGATTTAAAAAGAAATTGGGCCAATAAATCATGTAAAACTACGGGGAAACAAATCGATAGTCGCATGGATATATGTCACGAATCCGTAAATGTGAAATAAATGGAACATTCTATGCCAACGAAAATTGGCTTCAAAAATCCATTTATTAAAGGCGATAATGATGAATATGCTGCATTAAGGTTTCTATTCAACACAAGGCAGAAATTTGGCATAGGATGTATGTGAACACATCTATAAACATGTCTTCCATTCATTTAATTGATTAGCAATTTGCACGTAATTTGCTGTACAATGTGGATACTTTTGGACAGTGGGGTTAAACTTTAGGCCAATCATCGTTTTGCTCAGTTGGAATGCGGGTTTCTATGGAGATATGTAAGCCAGTTGGAGAGCACCATTCTCCATCATATTGTAGTGACAGACTTTGATGTGAATATCTGTGTCAAAATAATGCCATATTCTGAAAGAGTATAGGTTGATTCATAATTACAGAAAAGTATTTCAGAATTCCTAAAAAAACATCAAAAACTGGCCCAAAGTATCTACATTTGACGGTATTTGTATCAGATATACCTATAACACTACAGTCATTCATTAATGTATACGCTCGTAGATGAGTCCTAATAGGCACTGACATGCTCATCATTTAATTAAGTTCAACCTAACCATTTGTGGGTATTTATGGAACAGAAGTTATTTGGGTTAAAATTCTTCAATAAAGAAGGCTTGCTTTGATGAAAGATGTACAAGGAAGAACAAAATACTATATTTGAGTTAGTATATACGGTGAAACTAGCATGGCGGAAATAGAGGATGCTTATTTCAAATTTGCATATACAGCAGAACTCACTTAAGAAGTTTTCGTAGAATCTTATAATCTCAAGATTACAGTTATAATGTAATTTTTCCCGCTTAATAAGTTTTGGAGTCTACTGATATGCCGATCGATACAACTGAAAAAAAAACTTTGAATTCCCTAAAAATCATGCTCCACAAAGGAATATAAGGAGAAGCTTAAGGAAATTAACTGGGATTTTAGAAGTGGAAGTTGACTTGCGGAAATTCCCAACTCGAAATGAAATGCATTTACAATGATTTGCAATGCATTTAAAATACATGTAGATTGAGATGTATTTCCAAACGCATTTTTAAATACATTTTTAGAAATGCATTTCAGTGTCTCAATCTATACGCATTTTTGAAATGCATTTATTTTCCATGTGGGTTGTCAAGCAATTGTAAATGCCCTTAACTATACAGTCAAAGGACTAAGGATGGAAAGTGGAAGGACAAAAGCACAACGTACAATTTAAAAATCACAGAAGCTTAGTTAGGTTAAGTTATATTTGATTAGTAGAAGTTGGAGGCTGCCATATGGTAGATGATCGTACCCAATTCGTTCAAGAGAATGTCACCAGTGACTTGGACATCATTGTTTGATTGGATTTTTACTAAATCTAGACTTTCGCCAGGAAGGCTATTCCATCATCTACAATCACATGCAAAAAGAAGGACCAATAGTAAGCATCCGTCATGGCACGAAGCTCGGTCAAAGGATTTGACAAAGGATGTCTACGCCTATTGTGGTCGTTAAACGTTAAAATATGGGAAACAAGATATATATGAATTACAAGAAAGACGTAATAACAGGGTACTACTGTACGAGTAAACACGACGATACTAATTTTTTTAAACTATATGTTACAAATAATATTTATAATTTACATAGTTAGCTTTGAAATCCTGTTTTTTGTATAAAATGCACCAATTTTATCCGGAAATAATTAATTAAATGCCTTATTGGAGGGCGCTATCATAAAACTGGGTTGGGTCCGGTTCTCCCTCTATCCTCCCTTACAAAGTATTGAGTCATATGAACTCGTGTATCGACGTACAATAAAACAAAGCATATTACCATGGTTTTATCGTGAGGTTAATAGGTCACTGCAGCTAATGATGCCATGCTTTATATGAAGCCCACAAATGCAAATAAACTGTGAATTGGATGGCGTGATCTACCTCAAACACTGAACAAATAGGACGTTAATTTTGATAATGCAAAAATCTAATTCTCATCGACTACAGTCTTCTAGTATCGAACCAAACTAAGGACACTCTTTGATATACAGTATTATTCAAGGCAACTTGCAACATTCGTTCAAAAATCTCCAAAGATGACGTGATTTCATTTTAAAACTGCCATATACTATACGAGTCATTCATGCATAGTTTTGTAATTTTCCTAATTTTGTCAGATAATGCTAACAATATTCAAATCTTGCCCTTTCTCGCTATAAAAGTGAAAAAGTTATATGCACTGCTAACTCTGATATCAGTGAAATCGAGTAGCGTTGTTCATTTGCATATGCAAATTAGAATGAGATTAAGCCATGATTTATAACAACTACAAAGGACACCATGCGTGACCCGAATAGTCTCGGCCTACACAGATAGCGTTTTTATCTCTATCTAAACATTAAAAATCAATAAAAGTAAGGTTGCAAGCTGTGACAAACACGAATCGCTCAAAAGTAGCTGTGCAGCCATGTTGCACTTTTACTAGATATTTAGTGGGCAATGAAATTCTGCCCACCTTAAATTTGTTTCCAGAATTTAAAGGCTAAATATTTACTTTAATTGTCTTGAATAAACAAAACAGAACTTGGAACTTCTTATTTAGATGGTGCGTATTTTTATTATGAAAATTCTTATCATTTATGCAGTCTAGCAGCGGGAAATCAATGGACACGTTTGTTGTTGCCAAGCAACATGTACTGCATAGGTAAATACGATGCAAAGTGTCGAATAGATTACGGAAAAAGATGTCTTAATGGGAAGAAATGCAAAATAAATTAAAAGGATTTGTATAAACAAAACCGAAACTAAAGAGATGCAAATTGAGGTATCAAAGACATTCGGTAAATTAAGCCCACGAATGTGTAATTTTTGTTAGATATTGTGGAGATACAGAAACTCGCGAGAGTATGCTGAAATATTCAACACAGCACTTAATGTTATTTAATTTGAACTGCTAATAGACGTGTACACCATCAAGTACTTCTGGTTCTTAACTCTGGCAACTGATACCGCTTGATAATAAATGAAAGGATGGCAACATGCTAACTGTTGTCGAAACGTAGCGTAATTTACATAGAAATTGCAAATTAGAAGCAACACAGAATTCTAAATACATCATATTGCACTGAGAAAGGCAATTTAAGTGTTTATATACTCATTTTATTACAAGATATATCAACACTTCAATTGTATTTATAAATACTGCATTACCACATCTTTAACAATATCCCTATAAAAGTCAAAAAATCTATGTTTCTCATTTTGGAAGTACTTTAATGAATACATGAACATAAGCAGCCCTGTCTAAAATCAGTAAATATTATTTAAATGTCCTAGTGCACTTTACTTAAATATACAGAATCTGACATAGTCTATATCATAAATATAGCCTGCATGTACTAACTGCATGTGTAGGTTTTCCATTTGGTGCTTCAAATAAGGAATACTTAAGTGACGAACATCTTTGATTTACATTATATTCGTAAACGTTACGTGCTTTCCTAGTTTTCTCATTCGGGTTAAGGATTTTTGGCAATTTTAAGGTTGAAAGGAATGTATATATGGGTTTTTTGACCACGAGGATCCGTGGGCTGATCGATATAAACTCATTTGACACTAATTTTCAGGCATTTCTTTGGCACATGTGAAGCACAGTAAACTCCTCCGCGAGGCTTACAGCTAATCCCAAATTTAAAAGGAAAAAAAGTAGGACACCGTCCAATAAATACTTTTGAAATCTGCGAGCATCAACGTTATTTTCCGTCTCATCAGGGCGCGCATCACGAGCTTTACCATAAAAATTGGTGTTTGGTATTCAAAAAGCCATATTTTGCAAACAAACATATTGAATTATATCAGATTTAGACCAAATTTTGCTTTTTTTTTTTTGCATAACAAACTAGGACATAAGTCCACGAGTTATATATAAATGATGGCACAGATGCATTGCCTCCGAGTTTCAGAGAGTCGCGCTAAAATAGAGTACGATTCTGCTGTAATGTCAACGAAAATGGGACCGAAACGAAGAAAATATTTGCGAACAGCTGCAGAATGCGTTTGCGCAAACATGCAAATGTAAACAAATGTTCACAAGATGATAACAACGTAAACTAAAATGGAGTGTCCCAAAAATTGAATTTGAAGGAATTATATTCAAAAATGACATGGGAAATTAAATTTCAGAAAAAAAATTAGTCTATATACAGGTTAATTAAAATGTTGATTTTATCCAATTCTTTAAATACTTACTAATTTTAAAGAAAATAAATTTAAAAAAAATATAGCGTATTCGTGACAAACTTTGGTACGAAATTTTCCCCCTACGCATGACAGAAAATCTTGCTTCTATAACCAATAAAATTAACACAAATTCTAGAAATCTGTTTACCAGGTCGTGGTTAACACTATTGAGATACAATTTATTCAAACCGGGTTCAACGTATCCTTGCAGAATACCACCTGTGCTAACCTCCCAGGATAAATTGCACAACCTGTGATAGCTCACAATTAGTTTTGTGTTTAGTTTTAATGCTTATCGCAAGGATCGTGCAAAAACTATAGGGCCTATAATTCCCCAATTAAATAAATACTTTTGTATCTAACTTCTCAAATTTCTTTTGAAAAAACTGTTTAATATGTTTCATGAGATAGTGTACAAAATTGTATGCATGCTGCTCAAAGACATCAATACAAATCTAGATCATCGTAGTTGTACAAAAACAAACCAAGGATATTCGAAAATTTATCTCTGTAGAACACTAATGCATTCCCATTATCGATAATTGCATTTGTAATGATTTTAAATAAAATCTTTCAAAATACGGAATCGCGATATATGGCAGCTTTAGGAAATTTGTCATTCATACATAAGAGCGTAACGATGAGATTTCCAAACACATTGCTAAACTTGATTTTACGAAATTTCAATGCAAATATAGCGTTTGATCTTTTTTAAATGCTATAATTAAATCATTTGTATGTACGTCACTTTAGAGATATGCGAACCTTTTATTCGCCTTTATTTCTAAGCAATCCATTTTGTTATCAAAGTTTTGTTGAAAACATAAGAGAGGATAAAAATGATGATATATTTTCTTCATTTCCATGAATAATGTATCCGCCTGTGTAGTTCACTTTCTTCATGCATTTTGCAACAGCAGCGAAGAATAAGTACATGTACAATTGCGTATACAATGATGTATGTGCACATGTATACAACAATGTACCGAATATAAATGCACCTTATACCTCGTCGTTTTTTCATTCAGGAACATATACAAAGCTATTTTTCTTTAATCGGCTATCACGACTGTTGTTATGGAAATATTTGTTTTCAAGGAATTTGAACGAATGAGAAAAAAACATGAAAACGAAATTTCATCAAATTTTCCAGCAAACGATTCCATTCCCATTACCGATGCATGTACCTATAATATCTCAAAGGGACGAAATATTTAAATTTCATTATCTGTAGGAAACAAACATAATAAAATATAGCATGGATGTTTGAAAAAATTATTTTACGTGGGAGAACAGTTCATAAATGTTATAGCACGATTGGAATAAATTTATTTAAAATGTATTATTATTTAATCTCCTTTCTTTACTTTTCGCTTTCTTATTTAAAAAAACAAACAACAGTACTACATAAACAGTACTACATAAAAAAACAAAAATTCCATTACACTACTTTTTATTTCCATTTGTTCTTCTATTGTAATTAAAGCACAAATTATATTATATACTTTCTATACTTCTCACTTTCTTATTTTTAAAAAAAAAACAGTATGACAAACTGTCTGATTTTGGAAAACCTGTTTGTTACAGCACAAGAAAACAAAAATTGCATTGCAATACATTTATTTCAAATTTGTTCTTCTATAAATTGTACTTAAGGGCGCAAATTTCGTACATGGGGCACTATAAACTAGAAATTAATAGATGTAGAATAAACAAGTATTTCCATTTTATACCATTGAAAATGTTGCTGAATTACCAATTTATATTTGTCATAGACGGTCGCACAGCATTATACACCAGAATTAAAGTTTTTATATCCAGTAATCCAGTAATTAAGAGCCGTAATTACTCTTTCTTTGAAGACATCCACTCAGCCAAACTTTGATATAAATAGAGAAAGCAAAGTTTGCTTTCATTTATCACTCTTGCATTTCTCTTCAAATTACTTTCCGGTCCTGCATCTCTCTAAACTATACGTGCTTATCGCTTTGCATTTACCTTCAAATTACTTTCATCCTACATCTAGCTAAACCATTCATGGTCAAAGAAAACACGTTGTAGCCTATCTACTTTCAGTGCGCAATTATAGTTTTAAGCTGAAAAGACGAGATTGCAATATCCCTTTAACCCAATAGCAGTTTTTCTCTCTCTCTCTCGTATAAATTAAGTCTCGCAGTCTCCTGCATCTTAATCAAAATGAAATGCACCCCCGTCTTACACAGAAGCTATCTAAGATACGAAATTGGAGGAAGATTGTCAGAGGAAAAGTATTTTAAGCTAGCTTAGCTGTATCAAATAGTTCAACGCTGCAACAACCCTTTGGGGGTAGACTAGCTTTTCACAACGTAGGAAGATTAAGGATCGCTGCAGGACTTCTCTTAATTACTGCAGAAAACTCGCAATATTAAAACTGTAGGAGGACTGTCAGCCTTCGCTCTGATGGACAGATTTTGGAACAATACTATCTATAGCAACAATAGGTTGCAGAGGTAGACATTAAATAATACACCAGGAAATATAATGAGCGTAACTCGAGTCAACCGTGAATTAAAACTGAAGTACGTGCACATGTTTACAGAGCAACAAAAGGAAATATTAATTCTTGACGTTTTGAAAGTTGATCTTTGTGTAATTCAACAACCAACGCATCACAAGTTCTTTTAAACCTTAACTGAGTAAAATAACTAAGGAAAATGTTCATAAAACTCAAGTTTTGTGGATTGGTAATTTGGTATAATTGGAACTATATTTTAAAAATTACTTTATATTTTATTGTTTTCTTAATGTATTTATAATCTTTATTGCATTTTCATAGTTCACAGTCATATCATTTTAAATGACAATTTTTACTTTATTAAATATTCTAAACATAGTCTTAGTTGTAGTATCCTTTGGAGACCAAGTTGTTTGATTATGATCTTCTCTAAATTCTTTCAGTTTTCCTCATAAGAATAATTTACTTTCAAAAATCAAGTTAAGGGCTATGATAAGCATAACGTAATCATAATTACGGCTCAAAATATCACAGTAAACCGTAGAAAACTAATTATGATATGCAGATACAACCTTTTAAAAGATCTCCCCATTGTTCCTTCTTCATTAATTATTTACTGCATAAGGGGGAAAAATTAGTTTATTATGTTAAACAGGTATAATACATGTATGATAAAAGTAAGCCATAAAAAGAGCTTGAAAGTTAAGAATTCGTGATCAATAATTATCATAACACCTCACAACATTCTTAGTTAAATTTTACTTAATTTTAATTTCTGATGAGTATTTTTCATTTCAGTGCATTACATCTTGCTTGGTTCAAACAATTGTAAAATGGTAAATTATACCATTTGAAGTTCAACAGTTTACTAAATCAAGATCTAATGTTAACACGCAAACTAGCGTTATTCATCATTCACTCTGTTAACCAATTAGTAAATCCTGAGATGTATTGCAACACATGTGAAATCAGCCTTGAAAATTAGATCAAGCAAAAAGTAACCTGCTCCCTTCATACTGTAAAGTTCAAACATAAATATTTACAAGCAAATATGATGGTTGAAAGATTAATTGTACAACTATAAATATTTCACCTCTGCATGCAGATGTACTGACAAGGACACGCTTTTACGTAGAATCTCGACTAGCTCTCGAAATTTTGATCATATACAAATGTTAAAAACGTTAGTAGAATTGGTTCTAAAAATGCACAAGAATGAACTTGAGAAAGGAAAATAACTTTTTATCCAAATTATTTTTATAATGAATGGACATTGAAATTAAAAATAAATTAGTATGCAAATATTTCTCCTTACCTCCTCCCATCTTGACACAACACATCCTTGTAGCAATGGTTCAGGAACGGTCAATCGCCAATTAAATTCGTATTGTTTTGTCATTATTTCACCGCTGCATTACGTGATTAAGCACATTTCTATTTCTTCGTAAATGGACGACGATGAGGATTGCTTCAATTTGTCTTAGTTCAGTTTTCTACGTTTGCTGCATCCGACTAATCAGAAGCAAAAGATCACGAAGAAGCATCGGCCGTCGTTGCCTCGACTATGAAATGCCGATATTTCACCGTCGTTAACCGAGAGCCTCATAGAGTCTTATTGATTTCAACCGCATCACACATCATGGCTCTCCTTAGCAGTAGGCCATCGATTCTGCATAGAAAAAAAAAAGAAGAAATTCTTCAAGTAATTAATGCAAAGTCACTGGAGTAAATGTATTGATTCGTGCTACTCCCAAAGTCGATTAACAAATAAACGCATAAATCCGGTGCCGGTTGAATTGATCTAAATCAAAAAGACAAATGTCGGAAAAAGTTAACGATAAGACAAAACGCGTCCTCAAACCACAAGGACTTTTAAAATTGTATTATGAATTTTAACGAATCGACGATTTCGGATTGTCACCACATACATTTTTCAAATTATAAATTTTGGAAGGATTTGGAAAGACTTGTTTTAATTAATCTGTTCAGATTACAACTTTTACTTTAAGGAAATCAGATAGTTCTTGAAAAATAAATCATTAAAACTTATTTTATAATTGCGAATTTATAAAGCTATAAAATTACATTTTCAGTCTTTAAAAAAAATATGACAAAGGCGCTTATTAAAAATAACCCTTAGAAAGATTCCAAAAAAACCAAGCTGATTAAAAATTGTATTTACAGCTAAATATATTTAATAATGGGAATTGGTTTGTGAAACATAAAATACTGGCTTATGTATTTATGACTGTCATTTATTAATGAAAAATACTATTAGTACATACGATGTACAATGCATACATTTCAGAATAATGTAATCACGATAAAGGCCATAAAGCCTGGTTTTTACAAATCATGACCAGTTTGTATGACATTAGTTTGTTTGTTTGTTTGTTGATTTTTAACGTTGGCTTATTTCGTATGACAGTTGTACAGTATGCTGCAGAATACCTCATAGAACTTATTCTAAAAAAATGTACTCAAGTATAAGGACTACATTTCTTTCGATGAAAGAGCAGAAAAATGATTTTGCACTACAGTCATTAATAAAATTGAAATAAAACTTTTTCCAGGCATTGCAAAGATCTTTTTTTTTTGTAAATAGAGAAAAAATCAATAACAGAAATGAATCTAAGTTCTGGAAACGAAGAGCATCAGGAAGTTTTACTATAATTCCTTACCCACAAATATGCGTACTGTTTTCAGATGTTTTTTCTCTGAAAATCTTCTCATCGATACAATTTTGAAAAGAATAAAAAATACAAGATACGGCCTTGACAGATGAAAATCTCGCCGCAATATTTTATAAATAAATCAATTCCATACAACGGAAAACAGATAAAGGGAAAGTTCTTCAAATGCGCTTCAAGGAAAAGGAAAATGTAGGCCAAAGAACAGATAATACTTGTCTTTTATCAGAATCATGAAAGGTATTACATTTTCTTCTAAAGTCGTGGGTGGATTTGGAAAAGTGGAGAAAAACATGCACGGTATTCAAAAAGAAAACATTTCATTTATTCTCGGATGTATTCCCTCTAACAAGAAGCTGCATATTGTTTGCCCTGTAGACATCATTGTACATACAATAAGAAATGTTTTTATTAAGATGAAAATTTTGATTGAAGTAAACTTTGTCAACAAAATAAAGTAATTAGGTTTCTGTATCTTTTGACAAGAAAATCAATAAAGATATACACTACTACACCTGGCAATATGATGCATGATGGTAAGAAAATTTAGAAAATTTCGTAAATGATTTCTACATTTGTAAAACAATTTCTCAAGTTAACATCGCTTACTAATATCAAGTATTTTTCCAAATTTGTTTACGAATTTGTAGGGTTTTAATTTATTACTTTGAGTCTTTATGGATAAATAAAACATGAATTCTTAATTTAACCTACTTGCCAAACAAAATTTATAATATTTGTTTACGTACAACTATATACATGGCTCTAAACTGCATTAACTTGTGTATACAGAGATGTGTAATTTCTCTATTAAGTACATATTTACATGAAAATGCCTAGTTATGCAATAATCAACCGAAAAATGGTAATCTGTCATCCAACGCGGATACAGAAAGATTATCAAATACAACAATTCTTATTTTGTTCCGCATTTGTATTTTAAGCTTAAGTATGAGTTTTTAAGATTTACAAAATATACCAGTTAATAAAGTGACATTGAATAAATTATTTTATACTATAATTTAGATACAGATGACACCGCAGATGGTACGAAATTTGACGTAGTTTTGTACCAAGTACAAGTACAGTATTAGAAAACACTTGTAAGCCAAACGATTGATATTTGCCATTGACTTAATTATGTAAACTGAAGTACACTGCAAAGGTCAATTGTATACAAATTGTTGAAAAAACGGTGTTGATTTATCGGATAGAACTAATATCGAATCCCAAAAAATGAGTTAAAACAAAACATCCAATGAAGCAGCGAGCATGAAATTCTGTATTTCGTATGAAATAGCAACAATCTAAATAAGGTAATTTTTCATTATTTATTTATATGTACAGGTTTTGAAAAAATATTTGAAACACTATGTAATTTAGAAATAGACCGCGTTTGAGTTGACTGCATAGAAAGAACCTCAGCATTAACAAAATTGGAAATGTGATAGCGATGTCTGCAAGAAAAGGTTGAGACAGTCTGGCGAACAAAAGATGGTCCACCGGCATATTAATAAAGCAAATATCGGTAACAAGTGGTTCCATTATATTGTAGACCCCCTCTAAACACACACAAACTCTGCATTTAATTTGAAATTCTAAAGCTAAAGCTAACGAGGCGCTTCTTTAATTCTTATAATACTGCAGATAAGGGTTTAAGACGTAGATTTTGAAGTTCTGTAAGCCTGGTGGCTTATGTTGCACCCAAGACAACCCAAGCAGCGTCAAAAATGCACGTCTACACCAATTTAACTCAAGTTGAACCAGGCCCACAAAAGTGGATTACGCCCTGATTAAAGCCAATTAGTTTAATGTGAAGCTACAACTGCGCAGCAGTCGTCTCAAATTAAGCTATTATTCAATCCAGATTGACAATTAAAATTATAAGGCATCTCACCTATAGCTACATGTACATTACATTTATTTTTAAACTTTCATTTCATTGTTTTTTATGCCATCCAAAATAACAAATAAAGCTGAGGTTTCAAGAAATATAATGTTTCAAATGCAAGCAAACTTTCAATGCATTTAACCAACTAATATTTAGCAACATTTATTATTGAAAATTCCATTATAATTGTTATTAGTCATCATAATTTCCGAATTAACAGTTCAATAGTCTCATTGAATGACCATTTTTTGTTGAGAAAGTACAAACATGTTATATTAAAAATCAATGAAAATTGTCATTCGCTCTCTGAATAATTTACATTTTCAGCTTTTCAACACATAAAATGTAAATGTAATTTTAAGCAAAGAAAAAGGTAATATATTGAAAAGCTTGAGTGCACAATATCGTTATATGCAACAGATAATTGGGCATCAGGAGAAAAAAAGGAGATGTCATTTTTGTAGAAAAATTGGGTGAAATTACACGTAAAAGCTTTTAGTAATTGATCTTTGGACCATGCCGATCTACGTATTCGAGTGCCTTTTGCTTTTTTCCAAAGCCGTATGATATAAGCAGTTTAGTTTCAAAATGATTTATGATTTAAACAACATTTCGCGAAAAACCTAAACACATATTATGCGCTCCAAGTCGACATTAAAGTGGACGAAATCTCTACTTTTTATCGCAAACTTGCATTTTTCGGTGCATATGTAACAAATATAAAAATAGTGCAAATATTCTAATATCATTAAATTTAATTATTTCATTGATTTACAAAAAAAATTTGCCCTATATATGAGCCATAAAAAAACACTCAGTAGAAAATATGTATTATAATAATTAGCTTAATTGCTATAATGGGAAAATAATATATTCATCCTTCAAAGCATATTTGGGTCGAATATTTGAAACGTTTCGATAATATATAAATCAAATATTATGTACGATTTGGAAGTTACGGAATATTGAAAAGCAAAAATGTCGTAGTTTACATTGCCAACGTAAACATGAACACTTGTATTCGAAACCACACACTTTAAACACTGGACGTTTTTCTAAAATTCTATCTTAAACACTAAAGCGAAACGTTCAAATGAGACTCGGGCAGATCTTGCGGTATATTCACTATTTCCGAACATCTGCACTTTGGAGCAGCTGGGCCAGCGATTTATTATGTTCTGTTCATCCATTTGCTGTCAGGTCTATCATCGTATTTAACAAGGCTTTGTATTACAGATGCCAGCCGAATAAAAATTAATCGACATAAAACACTTTTAACACAAATGACTAAATTGGCGTGAAAAGTATAAATCTAACCAAATTTTAAAACGTTGATAAATTGCTTTTTAGGTTAAAAAGCCAAATTTATTTGCGAAAATTAGATGTTTAGCTATATTTTTATCTACCTGTACACTTTTTATCTACTTGAACACATGGGATATTAAGACTATTTAGTAAAATACTGCAGATATTACACTTGAATTGTATTGTACTCGTAATACTAGCCAATTAAGACTGCTCTCTCAAGCATATGTATATGCAATCTAAGTAACCCAAATTATACCCCAACAATATTCAAATTTTAATCAAGAAATATCAATAGACCGTCAACTTATTGTGCACCTCAATCTTCGGTTCATCAAATATTGATTCCGAGCAAACATGATAAGCATATTATGACACCAAGGAAGAAATTATCGCCAGGAGGTCTATAAAAGCTAGCTACAAGCGCCGTTTCACCATTAACTTTCTGCTAGATATCTTTATTGAATTAAGAAATATTCAATATCAAAACCACTCCCATATCTAAGGAATACTAAAGGTTATCAATACCTTACAGGAAGAATAAAAATGGAAACTAAATAACACTTCTGGGATTGCTTCTAAGGGGCTAAAAGGTTGATATTTCATCAGCAACAATTAAACGTTTACAACAATAAGTTCTAAAAAGCATGCACTTTGTTTGAGTACTTGCGTTTTGTAAATTACCTTGCATTACGTGCGATAGGTACACTTACATGCACTTTGATATATATAGTTTGTCATGGCACCACGTGAAAAAAGAACGACTCATTGACTATGAGGCTTGACCACATTTCCTGGAAATGTACATATTCCATGTAACGCACGACAGAAAACGTAGGTAGTCTTCTGAAAAAAGGATCGAGTAAATCGGAAACATCAGGGTTTCCCGTGTAACTTCTTTTCCTTAAATGCCATTAATCATGTTCACTTAACACTGACTTCCTCGTTAATTTCCCGGTGTATTATATGTAATTTTCCAACAACCAAAAAAAATAATTGGCAACATTCTCGGGTAAAGCAAAGTCAATATAGTAGTACTTGCTTACCGCGTAATTTACTGTATACAATTGTTAGACATAAACTACCGAACTAAACTGTCGTTTAGGTCTACTGACAATATTAACACAAACACAAAACTGATTTTGTAATATTTGATAAAACTACAACTAAAAACAAACATGCCATCAATTAAAAACCAAATGGCCTTTTTTGCATACATTTTTTCGACTTTTTATTTTAAATACGGAAATATAGGTGAACTGCCGTCATCAAGTTGAATCATTTCTATATTTTCGTTATTAATATGCGTAACTTTTAATGTTACAGTACGGATGTAAGCGTAACGATTTTTTTTGCTGGGTGGATAAATGGATGACGAATATAGCCAGATTTACACGAATTGCGCCGCTTATATTATTTTTCCCGCCATTTTTTTTTTTCACATATACACTTAAAATTTGCATTTTGGAATACAAGAAATACAGAAATCGGCTATTGCACGATTAACTTTCAATACATTTTTTTTGTTTTAAATAATCTTAAAAACTTCTAAATGTACAGTGCACTTTAAATGAATTTGCCATACAAGATTTTTTACCTGAGTGGTCACGCAATTTATCAGTTCAAAAAAAAAAAAAAAAGTAAATGAAATATGCATGTTTGCATGCGCTCTCTTCCTGACCTTGCATATTTCAACCGATTTTATGCACACTCGTTTTTTTTCATCGGCTAAAGCAATTGCGTGACCACCCCTATCGCATTATAAAAACTCCACTCGTTAAATTTCATACAGTTTGACCCTAATTAAATCTTCGTTCTACTTACGCCCTCTAAAATTTAAAATTAAATTCTTTAGATTTCCAGCATGCTTTCCCATTGCCAAGAGTGGGCGTTTTCAGTGTTAAAAAGGAACAAAAAAAAACTTTTCCAAACGAGCATCTTCAAGTCGTCGACATTGTCAAACCATTATCGCAACACCTTGGCGAGCCAATATTTAATCGGTGACACCGAACACTGTAAATAATTGAATTTAGATCTCCCACACCACTGACTAATGCTAAACTCAAAAAAATCTAACCGTTTTTGACTCTGAAATGCGATGCTTATTTGTTTACTGGCAGATGAAATTCCATTTCTGCTCTTAGTATTTTCGTTCCAGAAAGAAAACCCCATGGAAACAACTATTTTTTACAAAATAAGCATTTGATGCCTCGACTAGGGGTCCGACTTAAACGCAACAAATATTATTTATAAATTCCAAGTTTTTTTAGCAAGAGAATAAGGGAAGAGAGTAAGACGCTAGCGTTATAATTTGCTGCAATGTGCTCTCTATCTCTCAGTCTGCCTTGCACTCTGTGTGTGCGCCTCATCGCCATTGCAAACGGATTTAGCGCAATAAATGAGTTCGCATACTCACGCCCATATTTAGCAAGGAAGGATTAGTGTCTACTTACCCTAACCGTCGTTAAGTGTGGCCGTGAACCGAGAGCAGAGTGGACTATGCGCGGGAGATGCTGCTAATCCGAGATCCACGTTCACTCCTCAACGCAATGGAGCAGAAATGGAGTGATCGCCATAGGACGCGCACTTACGCCTGCCGCACGACAGATAAACGTAGAACTGCACCTCATATCTATTGCTTGGATTGCAATTCCATTTTAAGTTTCCTGGCAACCGGCGAGTTGATTTGTACTGGGGTGTGCAGTACAACCATTGATAAATAATCAAGGGTTTTTACCCTTGCAAAAAAGCGGGAATTTTTGTATTGATAAATAAGGGAACAACGTACTATTATCGCCAAAGTTGTGTTTGCTCATAAACGATTTTATCAAAACGCCAACCAGATGAACACTTCGTTAACTTTTGTCGAGTTTTCATGTATAGAAGTTCAAGCATTTCAAAATATGATTCATATCGAATAAATTAAGACATTAATCATTTTGCATAATCAGTGATTTTTCCTTCTTCAATGCAATTTTGTATGGTTTTAACATTATTGTCTCTTATTACAAAATAATCTCCACTGAATTCTATATTTCTTAATCGATAGATTCTCATCTGATAGTATACAATCCCAACGTCTGGTTCATGTCTTAAACCGTATTTGAGGGACAAAATAAGGTATTTTATACAAGATATAAAACTTCATTTGAAATAATTATTTTACTACATATTCAATTAATAAACAAGCTCATAAAATAATCGTTAAACATTTATTAACAAATCATACACCGATTAGCGTTAGTTGTACTCTAGTTATTGCCCTATTTTTTTAATTTAAAAAACCATAAGCATTATTTTAAAACGCCAATTATTCAGTAATTCCAATTAAAATATCTAAACCGATATCGGAAATTGAAAAACGAAATGTCAGCAGTCAACTGCATTATTCATAATTAACCTTCACCTACATTATTTCCTACATAGAATCATTTCACGCTTAAATGGAAATGTTGATTAATCATGAAAGTTTAAAAAAAGGAAACTATCCCAGTCATCTAAAAAACGGAAATCTATTTTAATATTGGTGTAAAATAGTCGTTTAGTTAGAACGCCGTAGCCTGTAACTTATGTTGCAAAATACAGCCGTGCGGTGGCAGCATTTCACAGACTAAAACACTTTTTAAATATCTATTTCCATAAAATATCGATCTTCTTCATTCGTTGTTAATTTGTTATTACATAAAAATACTAAAACTACGAGTATTAAGAACAAATACTCGATAACTGATAACGTATTTATCACCTCAATTTACATTTATGTGTACTATTAAAGTAAATTGAAAAATAAGATATTGCATTCATTGAATTTAATCACTGATTATATTTAACAACGATGGCGGAAGCAATACATAACAATAATATAAATATTAATTGATTTCTATTACGAGTATCTGTTGCATAAAATCGTTTATTGAAAATGTGGCTACACCATGCATGATACATTTAATAGACTTTTTAAACTATTAAACTAATAAATAAAACTATAATTTTTGAGTACATCTTTATCTAGAAGCCAGCAAACAAGATTCAGATAAATATATTTACATAATCATACTGAATAATGCAAAATACACCATTCTAAAAACACCTTCTAGAAGCTTAGTTCTAGTAGTAAACAATTTCTGAAAATAAAATACAATTTCGTTTTCATTTTATTTGTCATGTAACTCTGATGCAGAATTTTTATATTTATTTATTTTCAAGGTTAGATTGCTGAATGGTGCTTCATTTATACAGTGTATATGCATTGAAATCAAAAAGTACTACTAGCGCCATCTTGTAACAGTTTCTAGAAGTATGATTTTAACCTTTAAATAATACAGGGTGGTTAAATGATAATTTAGATATTCGAAAAGTTAGTAAGATTTGACTAATATAGAAATGCTCTTGAGTTTGTTTTGAATATTATTTTGAACATGACTTTAAAATTGTACTGCCCTAACTATGCAATATATTCTCGTGCATATTCTGCATGAAAGCAACAAATAAAGCTTATATGTTACTAAAAAACAATTTTCCCCTATCAATAAATTGACATGTGTTTTACAAATAAATTGAACATTTCATGTATAATTTATTCATCAAATTAAGATGAACATATAGATGTATAAATGTGAAACAAACATGTGCAGCATATACTGTATTGTACGAGAAGAAAGTTAAATAGAAATGCGTGGGGAAAACAAACAATAGTCAGTTTGGAATTAAGAATTTCTGCCTAAAAGCACTTTTTATTTGGTAACCAAGGAAACTACGATGTTTTCCAATTAGTTGGGTTGGAATCACTTAAAGCATTAATAATAATGGGGGATGTATGTACAGGTATATATGTATGTTTGAGGATTATGAAAATTTAACTTGACTGTAATTACAGTTGAACACAAGTTTATCTCTGTAAATAAACACTAAATATAAATCTTAAATCGTCCTAATACATTTTTTTTGCAACAAAAGTCTATTTATAGCATCTATCAAATAATCGATTTGTTTTCATTGAAAAGATTTTTTCCCTACGTGATTCAACTCAACAATTTTATACAAAACATTCGAAAAATCTATTAACTTTTTTCTTTGAAAAAGAGAAATGCATGAATGTGGTACTTTATAAATACTTTTGTAAATATTTACTGGATTTGTATAAAACAAATAAGAGTGAAATGTAGCAAAATTCACTTGAGCAAGTTGAAACTTACTACATATGTTAAAATTATACACTAGGCTCAATTATCAGGCTATACTACATTCGAGAAAACGTTTAGAGAGTAGCCCTACAATATTAGTTTATTGTAAATAATATATGGTCTGCATATGCTTTCCATCTTACTAATATAAACAATTAAGTTTTAAGGGAGGGAAATAAGGTGGCCGGGTTTTACGGAAAAAAGTGAGAAAGATTCGTGTATTATATAAAATATCTCAAATTTTCAATAAACAAATGTTGGAATTTGACTTTGTCATCCCTTAATTCCAAAAAATAGGTAACAATCTGTATCGATCCTATTAACACTTCCTAATGATTGCGCATGACTCAGTGAAATTTCCTTCCTTTCATACGTATAAAAATGAACTGAAATTGTAAGAAAAGTGCCGCAAATGCGAACGACAGGT
>JAQGBW010001004.1:0-30712 GCA_034698625.1 Julus scanicus | reverse complement strand
CAGGCTTGAATGGGGGTTGGATATGCACTGCTCGACCAGACGAAAAATAAAACGCTAATATGGTGGTACCAGTGCAAGACTCTGAGCGGCGACTTTCTCAACACGATAAAGGCTGTATCCCCAAACTCAACTATTTTAGAAAAAGTGAATAACGTCATCCACACGCCAACGGACTGAAAATGCTCCCAGTGGCCCACGCTACAGAACTGGACCCATAAGCCGTACTTTTGCGTGGAGTAAATGTTGGCCGTAATAGTTCTCCAAGCACTGATGGCGCTGTATATCGCCAAAGCAATGTTCCAGAGGATCAAAGGCCCTCGGAGCTTGAAGGGTGGACGGGATCTCATGTACTCTTTTCCAGCAAAGATGGCCACCAGGTAGATGATGATTAAAGGAAAGCACACAGTCCAGTATTTGGACATCCAAGTTACGGCCCCACAGCTGTCGAAATTCTCCTCGAACTGTAGCAGATGCCTGGTGTACCTATCGTCTTCCATCGAGCGGTTGAGGCTGCAAAGCATCTTCAGAAACTGTGACATCTTGGGATGTTTGGAACTTGCAAAATTCAGAAGATGGACTGGAAGCTTTTATAATTGTATGCCCTGTTCGTCAACGACTATACCGATATGCGAAATATATAACAGTCTATATATGATAGTGAATTGGGCTCGTGTTTATCTTCTTGTTTATTTAGGTGTTTTAAATTGAATGCGTTTCAGTCCATTTGTTTCATCTACCATTAGTCATGATCCAGTATCGCTTCTGGTGGGTATTATTTCGGTGCAATCAACACGGAATAACTGTTTCAAACTTTAAATGGCGACCGATTCCGATTAAATATCACTCAATCATCTATAATGTAAAATATATACGGCGTTTAGGCAAATTACTCAGTTTTCAATTACACAAATCGGCAAGATTACCCCTATCTTGAAAGATCCATTAAGCAGATTGCGCCCTCCCCCATTTCATGTATACAGGTATTCAATCCGACGACCCCCAAGGTCTTAGGGGCCATTCAAAAAAGACGTCCCCGAAATTCATTCAAAAGTTTACCCCATCCCCCTGTCCACATGGTGTTCATTTTACCAAGACATCCACCTACACCCTCATAGACATCCTCAATTTTTTTAAAAGTACGGTGTCCAGAATATTTGTTGGAACACTCAAAAAGCCCATCCTATAACTGTCCAAACACCCGCTCGCTGACAATTCCACGACATTATGACACAATTTTCTGAGGCTAAGCAGAAGTTGTATGTCTTATTAATTGATATTTCAGTTATTTTTGTCATTGGTTGATTTGGGACAGATCTTAAAGGCCAAAACCCAATTATATAGGACAATTTGTAATACATTCAGAGCAAGGGACCAACTAAATGTAAATATGTAGCCATATATAATCGGAAATGCAGAACGTTAAGAATAATGAAAAATTGGGATTTTACTCATCGAACATGGATAAACGTTTCATATCTTGCGTTCATGGAACTTTTTAAATGTCGTGGTAAAGACAGTTTTTGTCTAAGTAGTCATTAGATGGCACCACGTTCTGTGTAATGTTGAATGCCCACGTCTAATATGAATTTCAGGCACACCTGGACACATGTCACTGAGGAGTTTGTGTTGTTTTTTGGGAGGCGTGCATATGTTTAAATTTTAGCCAACAGGCAAAATATTGAGCAATCCTTAACCATTGAGAGATAGTAATTAAAATCACTAATAGGGAGTTGGTGCCATCTAGCGCCAGAAGACTTCCATCATGACTCCAAAATTCATGTGTTTGGGATAAATAAACGTCGACAACTGGTGTTTAAACCGTGTTTTATTGTGTATATAACCATTTTTCTGAATTTTATTAGCTTTGAAAGGGAATTTTATTTACCAAAATCGTCAATTTGGATATATCTACTATAAGCAATTGAAACTTTCAATGGCAGTTTGTTCTATTATGAATTTCTGGCCTAAATTTGTGCAAGCATTATTCAATCAAATTTTTTATTTATTGACATATTTCATCTTAAATTTTATTTCACAGATTATGTATGCATTTTGAAATTCAGTGCTGTTAATACTGTTTATACAGTTAATTGTTTTTAAAGCAAACAAACAATTAATGTAGATTTCCCAGGGTATAACATATGTATGGTTAAATATGTTTTAACATTATTGTTAAAAAAAAATTCTCGTAGCCACCTATAAAATTTCCCAATGAATAATCAGGTTTTGAATTATATTTTCATCGTTTTATTATGCATCTTTGGTATGCATGGGAGCCTAATCTCATCAAATATCCCCTAG
Organism: Julus scanicus; assembly: GCA_034698625.1. NCBI lineage: Eukaryota > Metazoa > Arthropoda > Diplopoda > Julida > Julidae > Julus > Julus scanicus. The sequence continues at coordinate 28,411 of JAQGBW010001004.1, read as the reverse complement.
CTGTTTTAAATGATCCCAAAAGTTATACTTCCGGGTTCTAAAGCAAATTCCTATGCGATTATTCTTTGAATTTTGACATAAAATAAGCTAGTCTTGTCAATTTCCCACGCTTTTCTACCATGCTACTCTTTAATGAGCCCTGGAAGTCCTTGGATGGTCTCTTGTGGTTGACGGGCCCGGTTACTTTCGTTTGCCAAACAAACAAACAAAAAAACTAGACCGGCGAAAGCAAAAGGTGCTAAAATTCTCAGTCAACAAAAATTACATGTTAGATTAATCAACGAGGAATGAGGCACAGAAGGTGGACGGCTTCGGGGAAGGTCGAAATTAAGCTGCATTATTGCACGTTGCCCTCATTTCCGCATTGATCTCAATTCACCTCTGGTCACATTTCCTGAATCGTCCGCTTTCCAAAACCAGTATGTATCGTCTTGATGATTCCATTTGTGTGGTCACAATTCTTACAAATATAATAGATAATGTAATATTTGTAGCTAGACTTCCAATTAAAATTCATGTAATCCCAACTTGTCACTGGTGCTCAAAATTAACGTATTTGGCCCACATATGGTGCGCATGCACATTAGATTCAAGCAGCTCTGCTAAGGTCCACAAGTTGAGTGTATTTTGTGAAATGGACACAAATGCAGCTTGCATATAGGCCTGCCAAGATAGACTGCAAGAGCAACTTAATTGCAGTTAAAACCTCCTTTTTTCTCCAGCACTTCTAAAAGCCCCATTGCAGAATTTCCTGCCAATTAGAAGGCGTCATTTTAAAAAATTGGGTCAGCACATGTGTACAATGGCTCCACTGCGAAATTGTGTGGTCTGTTCGAGTACCCCTATAATGTAAAAATGAGCGGTCAGTGGCGGATTTAACAGGACGTTAAATGGACAAGTGCAGGTTGGGGTCGTGTAAATAGGCCCAAGTGCTCTCATACAAAATTTAGCATTTTAATTTAATTTTGAGTGTGGTCCGTTTCACTCATAAGTCCATGACAGATGAACCCCATGCCTCTAAAAGTCACAAGCACCTGTGAAGTGGAGACAGAAAATCAGATAGCTAATTATAATTGAAAATATGAGGAACAAGGACCCACATTTAAGTTGTGCCTTGCAGCAATCATACTTTTCATAATTAATGCCATCTATACATAAGTCTACCCAAAATGGAGCTCATGTCTGTATCTATTATAACGGGAACGTTGCAACGTTGGAACTTCGTAGACAGAAATATTTTTTAGGAAATACTCTTAACAAACACGTTTCTTAAGTTACGTTGCAATTTTAATCAAACGTATTTTCTATGATATTATCAAAATGCCGTATTTCAGCATCAGTTGCTTTCTTTGAGTATATACAATTGTACATGCTTACTTTTTTTAACTTCGTTTTATCCACACACAAAAAAATGCTTAGACTGCATAGGCAACTACTACATGTATGCTCTTTACTTTATACAATGCTTCTTTTTTCTTTTTTTTTTAAACAAGTTTGTAGTTTACAAATGGGATAAAAACCTCCAGTCACAAATTTTACAAGGCTATGATGGCGCCTAATAATGGCATAGTTCCACATACACAAATTGGTATACAAAAAAAAAGATAGAAAAAACAAGAATAATTACAGCAAAAACAAGTTTAACACAATATGATTCCCCTCAATAACGAGCAAAAAATCCGGGTTCAAACGGTGACTGTAGTCGTGACTCGATGAATTATGTAGCAATTCTACTCGAATTTTCAGACAAAATATACAAGTTTTCAAGTATTATCCAGTTTAAAAGCAAGAAAATAAAAAAAAAACAGCTTGTGCTCCTGAACATTTACTCTTTTAATTTGGCGATGCTCTGAGCACTAGCTTTTGGAGATCTCAAAATGCTTACCCCTTTCCACTGATGAACAGAACCATCTTGATGTAAAATGGTCAGTAATAAAATGATGATCAATATTTATTTTCCCAATTCTTTTGTAAATATTTTTTGTAAAAATTGCAGATAAATTTATCAACGAAAACATTTTCCTTGTGACTTGTGGCACTATAGTTTGCAGAAGTAGCAAAGGAGCGTGCTCGGCGCCATCTATTGGACCTATTTATAGGACACCATCGAATCGGATGATGGAAAAATTGGACACGGAAAACAAAAATAATCAGAAGCTAGAGTGATGGGGAATTTAAGTATTTTTATTAAAAAAAATGCCCGTGGTTATCCTTCACCGAATACGATGCGCCGTCGTGCCCTTTCAGTTCTCTGCTGGTGCTTCCACTTCCTCCACCGGTGGTTCTGGTCGTCCTCGGATGTTTGCCTTCTTGTGGCACCTCTTGCTGGCTCGGTCACACTGGTAGTTTTCGGGACAAAATGGAGATGTGCAGATCTCTCTGGATCCCACCTTGAAACAGCTGATGCAGGGGTAGTACTGTCGTCGTTCGCTGGATCCGGCCTGTCTGGGGGAGCGGAAGGACTTCTTGACCGCCGGAACAGCGTCCACGGCTGGGTTGTACTTCTTCAATTTGCGGGGTTGTTGCTCCTTACTTTCAGCAATAAGGGCCATCACCACCAAACACATCAGAACTCCCATCAACACTTTAGTTGTTAATCCGGCCATTGCAGTTTGGACGGCTTGAGAAATCTGGAAACAAATATGAAAATGGACATTAGTGAAATTGACTGTCTCAAATGTAATACCAACCAGACTTGCATGGATAAAGTATACTCATTAGTAGGAGTATTGATTACAATTACAATGGAATCATGATATCCCATAGTATAAGTATACTCATACTATATAAATGTAATCAAATGTCAATAAAATGTAAATGTAATCAAAAGTCATATGAAATGAGTGATCAGACTTTTTTAAATTGTACTCATGAACTGGAGCCTGGAATATTGTTTACGAGTATATTGGAATTGTACTCCACAGTTGGTAGAGACCAGATGATCAGTATAATCTTACGAAATGAGTACGAGTAGTATAGTAATCAGACTTGGACAAATTGTACTTATGGATACGAGTATGGCGGATTATAAAATAGTATCGTTGAGGAAGTTTATTTTATACACGGTAGGTTTTATTACAAGCAGATCCAATTAAAATTAAAGACGTGAACAAAATGTCCATAAATAAAGGGTAAAAAAGAACAGTTCATACAATGACAATACAAATTAGGATACATTAGTCTTTAGGATGGCCCTCGTGGTTACTCATTTTTGTTACTCAAAAGTATTCAATGTACTCAATTATATTGATTACTATTCATACTCGATTACATTGGTACTTATCATTTCAGATTATGTTAATACTCGAGTACATTGGTAATCACCCATATTTTGTGAGTACATTTTTGTAATCGAGTGCATTATACTCATACGCGTTTTTGAGTACAGTTGCATTCAATTTCTTTTGTATTTATACATGCTAAGTACATTTGGTACTTCAATTACTCTCAATTACTTCCCAACACTGATACTAACAATGGCCGAACATTTAATTAGTCAGTTAAATTGATATCAATTCTGTATATTTTATTAAAAATATCCTCCCAGCTCGAAGTAGGGCCTGCTTATTACGAACGGGTTTGACAACGTTTAACTAGATCAAACCTCTGTCACGTGATAGTGAAAAATCAATTTCCCCTCTGTCGAAATTGAGAAAAAGTGTACATCGCGACACCTACTATATAATGACCGTATTTACTATTTACCATGCAATGCGTGACATGTGATCACCTCGTGCCATATATATACGACACTACATTAATTTACCCAAAACTAAATTTTCAACGACTTTTTTAACCTTATACTCGTTTTGACGACTTAGATGTAGGCTAACTGCTCTGTCTCATGCAAAGTGTTTATTTTGCTGTCTAGCCGCCGACTTTGCTTAATGAAATCATCACGTGGACTCCCAAAATGAAGCTGCTATGTATTTATTTATTTTTTCTATTCGGACTCTAACCTACATATTTCGGAAGTATCTCTTAGCACACGGTTTTGTCCTCCAAACTGCAACCAAAAAAAAAAATCATCGAAATTTCAGCTATGTGACTAAACCTGTTTCCAAAAGGGGAATTTCAGAAATACCCGTTCTCTAAATGCTAATGTCGCCTTAATTCGTTGCCTGCACTCAGAAATAGCAAGGGTTGCTCGTCTGAATATCAAACAGCACAACCCTTTGGCCCCAGCTTTAGATAAACAAACAATTATGATATTTGAGGAAAAGTTTAATTGTTATTCGTCAACTGAGCAAAAATTCCGGATTGGCATTGAAAAATGAATATCGAAAACATTTCATTGCATATAATGTGTGTGCAAATTGTGAGTAGGTTATATGAATAAATTGTTTGGTGTGATTATCAATGATCTCAATGTTGAATGGATGCTCATGTAACGATATTTTACTTCTTATTTTTAGGATGAAATTCCAGAGAATATCCATCATCGAAAACTAAAACAGTAAGTTAGATAGGTAAGTTAAAACCATACAAGTATTTCATATCATTGATAACTCCGTATTTAAAAATCCACAGTTGCATTATTTTGCACAATACAATAACCCATAACCTGTCTTTGACCATTCACATCAGCACAATTTGTAAAATATGTTACGGATATTGCTTTTTGTAAAATTCTGTGCATGGAGTACTCGTTTTTAACATTTTGAAATTTGTCAAGTCCACTTTGCTATAGATGGGCCTTAAGTGAAATTGGAAATAGTTAGAATGTAATTTGCAATGTTATTGTTATTTGAAATATGGGGAATGATGATTTTGTCGCAGTGGGTTTGGATATATTATGTACAATATTATATTAGATGTATCCATGTATGAAGTATTTCTTAGATACAACTATATTGTGAAAATGGAATGTTTAGGTGGAAATATGGCTGTTGAGTTAATAAATGGGTGTTAATGTTTATAATCTGAGAAAGTTGTTAGAATTATGTATTCTATTGCAGAACATAATTGCAAATAACTATAATAATTTCTCATCACTTTCAGGATCTTCACGTTAGTTGGCGAACATGTCTGGGTCTTAAAGATGCATGACCCTTTACACTTTTTACAAGCCTAACAAAGAGTGCCCTATATAACATTTTAACAGGTAAGGTGCCTGTGCAATGCCCTGGCCAATGGCGCCAGAGACTCATTTATAGTCAAGCAAAAATAACACCTTTGTTGGGCCACTATACTCGTTATCTGTAGTCTGGTTTCCTTAATTTCTTTGGCGCCATCCAAACTATTACATGGTCAGACATCATTATAAATTCTAAATTTCCAGAATTTCGGCCTAGTTTTCTTCTACAGATCTCTAATAAACCTAGATGCATGTAGCCTAAATTGATATTGCGATTTCTGGAGATTTGTTTCCCCGAATGCACTCTAGCATCAAAATTAGCTTAACCCGGTTGCCACTTTGAATATATTGATTCCAGGCTTCCCTCTATAAGAAAAATAACAGGTTATTGAGCCTTCTACATAAAGTGAAAACAATTTTTAACGAAATTTTCAGTTTTTTTGTAGAGATGGGAAGGGGACGGTGACCCCATTTGAAGGAATTCTCCCCATGCCTACTTGCTTGTCAGATACAATAAAAAGAGCCCCCCAAAGTCTGCGTTTTTGATAAGTTCAATTTGTAAAAAAAAAAAAAAAAAAAAAAAAAAAAAAGAAAGAAAGACTGGTTTCAAATTCTTGCTTTCGCATTTTTAAATAACCACAGGCCGCTGAATGGTGTAAAGCTATTATACATGTAGTATGTGAAATATTCTCGTAAAACAGCAAAAGTAATGAGGCAATATTATATTGGCTACTAACATAAAGCGGTAAAGCTGCATGGTTAATATTCCCACTAATCCCCGGAACATAAATGTTTTTTTCTTGATGTTTAAAGAGATTATTAGAAATATTATTTTGAAAATAGAATAGGTGGTATTTTCAATTGCTTTATGAAAAAAGTATATTCGCAAATAAAACATTTTTTGCACATACGCTTGTATATTGGCCATTATTTTTCATCAAAAAGAATTCAGAAAGTTTTCAAACATACCATTATTTGTGGTAATCAATTTGCTGAATATTGTCTTCGTACTTTTCTTAAAAAAAGGTGTAGTCGCATATATAAGCTGAATTCGAATTAGTTATTCTCCCATAAAATGTTCCTGCCTCGAAATTTCCAGAAATTCTTAATCTGGGTCACGATTACTAATCTTTTGACAAAGGTGGGCCTTTTCAAGAAATATTTTGCAGTTTGTATGTTTTATGAATTTCTAATTAGGGTGTTGTGTCGTTTCAGACACAAACATCTCAACCCTAGTTCATGTATATGTGTGAAGGTTGATTTTAAGACATGTTTGCTACAGGGCAAGATTCCACGTATTTTGAGTAAACAACTCCCCTTATATATATTTTTTTCTTTAGAGGAATATTATTTCTTTAAATGTTTTCTTTATTGTCCCAGCATAATGATACATTATAAAATTCTCAGCAATTTTTTGTATACGTACATATCTGTATTGTAGGGCGTAGCAGTTTAATTGTCCAACAAATCTGGTTGCTTTACTAAATCTTAAGGAGGGAATTTAACTTTTATTTTGTTTGGATTGTATTTATTGCTTAGTCTTTACCTTAAGGTGAATCACAACATTATCACTTTCAATGGGTGAAATTTTAAAACACAATCACAGCCAAACAAAAAGAGATTACAAATTGTTTAAAATATAGCTTGATAAATCAGCAATGGTACTTTGAATTGGTAGATTTTTAAAAATTTATAAACAAGTTTGAAAAATGTCCGTTAATTTGCATTCTCATGCTGCCACCTGCTGGCAAAATGTGCAAATTAACGGACATTTTTCAAACTTGTTCATTAATTTAAAAAAGTCTACCATTTCAAAGTAAAAACGAAAAAGAAATACCATTGCTGTCAGATTGATTTATTAAGCTATTTTAAACAATTTTTATTTTTATTTAATCTTTTTGTTTGGCTGTGATTGTGTTTTAAAATTTCACCCATTGAAAGTGATAGTGTAATGTAAAAATAAGTCCAAAGAAATCCATTTAAAAATTATTGTAACATTATTAGTGCTCGATTTTGGTTATAAAGTTTATTTTATTTTACAATAAATTCCTGTTTAACTCAAGTATTTTACAGGATGCAGAACTAGATGTTAGATTGAGGATAGTAAACTTTTCGACAAGTATAAACAGTATAAAGTTAATTTATGCATAGACATTTGGCATCAGTTGGATGTTTATTAGATGTGTATACTGTATGTTTATTTTACTATCTTAAATAATGTAGGACAGTATTCTTGTACTAACATTCGTATAGCAAAGCAATGACACAATGTCAGGGAAATGCATATTGTATGTAGAACAATGCAGGTATGTTATAATACGTTATAACAAAATGAATATCCAAAGTATTTCCCATTAATGCATGCATTCCTATGCTATAGTTGGCACAAAATGGTAATCATACAACGATCGTTTTACACAAAATGATATTTTCACATAATGTATGCTGGGAAGAAGGTAAGTAAGGTATTACACACCTTTGCTATATTTGTTTCTATTCATTATCAGAATAAAGAGGCATTTGGTATTTGTTTGTTGAATGTAAAGATGGTTGACGAATATTTTGCATTCGTGGCATTAAGTTATGCTTGATTTTTTACCAGTTTTATGAGTTTTGTCATATTTGTATTAATGTCACGATGGATGCAAGAGAGCATATACTACATGTACGTGTTAAGTTATTCCCCCTATAAGGTCTGGGTTTCAATTTTTTAACACTTTTCAAATATTTCTGCATGAGAAGAATGTCAACGTAGGCGTTTTAATATTTTATTTTGAGGAGAGGCGTATAAGGGAGAGGAATATTTTGACAACATTCTGTTGGATTTTTTATTTGTATTTTCTTGAAAAACAGTCATTAAACCTGCATTCGTAAGTTTAATGGCTTGAACTTATACTTCACCTTGATTTGGAAGTTAAAAATATAAGAAAATAGCATGACTATAAGACACTGACATTCTTGCTTTTGAAAGTGGACAACCATCCAATAAAAGCACTCAAGATGACGGTCATCCAACTATAAATGCCTTATTTAAACCCAAAACCCAAATTTTGTTTTTCGTTCCAAAGAAATTTGTAAACAATGAAATAAGTCTGGGTTGTTTCTGTTTTGAACTAGAATACATTATTAAATCAAAACAATGTATTTTATAATAATAAAAATGGATGGATATAGAGTGTCATTGTGCCTTAATTGGCTCATATATGTTATTATTTTTAAAAATATCATGGTTTTAAATTATTTGTCCGGATGCTTAAAAATTAAATCTCCTTCCTTATATGTTCTAAGCTTATTAATTACTGAAAAGAATGCTGTCTATAATTGTGTGGTTAGCCATAATAAACAGGTCTCCTTAACTTTACTCGGAGATCAACATAGATTTTAATGGCTGTAACCAGTAAGTTAACAAAAACTTGTGAAACAGGCCACTGTATGCTATCTCAAATATTTTTTATTCTCAAAGTAGCCCATGCTTAAACGAGACATGCTAATTAAAGCATGTAAATTCTTAAGTAAAATTATCAACACAAAATGGTGTGTACTAAACAATATATCGATACGCATATTCAATCATAGCACAAATCATGTTGCAATCACTTTGTCACTACATTTTGTTATATAGCCATATTAAATCCAAATATATATATATATATATATATATATATGTATAGGAAATATTATTGTTGTGTTTTAATTTAACATGTCTTGAAAGTGAAAATAAACTACCTTTTAATTTTTCAAATGCAATTATTTAGATGCTATTTGTATACATAACAACCGAAATAAATTTCTGAAACTAAGTTGGGTTGAAAAATGCAGTGCAAAGGTTTTTATTTAAAATAACCATCTCATTAATTTGAAAATGATAGATTTTCTTAGAATTTGTTTTGAATGTTACATTTCCAAAAGGAAATACAAGTACATATCTTGTAGCAAGGAGAATATATATATATTTAATCCAGAGAATAGCTATGTATCCTAAATTGTTCATTTACTTGCTGGCTGTGAGATATTAAGTGTGGAAATATATTTACCATATATTCACGTCGTTAAATCATGTTTTGTTTAAATAATAATATAGTAAACACATATTATAATTGCCTTATAATGTATTACAATATGTGTGATTACAGTAGGAGCCAACTTATCTGTTCTGGTTGATACCTGAGATTGGTTGGTTAAGCGAGAAAGCCAAGTAATATGCAATTTATTAAATTATCTTTTCAAATACATGTAATGCTAATTATATATTATTTTTATACCAGTCCAAGTTTACACGACATGTTCTTTGTAGAATGTTTTATAACGTATTAAACTACACTGAACTTAATTATGTTTTCTATATTAAACAAAGTGAATTTTTTTTATATTCTTTGAAAATTTCATGTTAAAACATCCGAACAATATATATGTTGTTTCATTTAAAAACGAAAGGTTACAATCGTGCCTCAATCACTAAGTTTATAATGAAAAAAATATATAGATATTAATTCGTTTTTTAACAAAGAGATTTTCAAATTTTGAAATTATTTTTACAAAAACTGTATGGATCTACGCATTACAATATACTGTAACAATTATTAATGTTAAAACTAAATAAAAAGCAAAATTATCTTTTTACATATAGGGCAAAAGAGAAACTCAATAACTGTTTTAGTTGAATTGGCTTAATTTATCATTTATCGATAATATATAACATTTGTGAACTTACCTTTCAAAGTTGTATAAATCGTCTTTCAAGCAGTTATTCTAAACTGTATATCTTAGCAAAATCGATGCTCTGCACATCCACTTTCCAAAAGCTTTTGTGAAGTATAATTCTTAAAGGCTCCCAGATTGATGATGAGGTGAACACTCGTTTGGGGATCGATGACCAGTTGGGCAAAAGCTGCTCACTCCTAAGCTCATTCTCTTATATACCTGCATGCGAAATTGTGTCAGTACTAGTGACCTTTAGTGTCAAAAAAAATAAACCAGGTCTTTCTCTTGTTAAAAACAGCTTGGCTAACGCTACTTTACCTATAGGGTTGAGACTACCTGAACATTTGGAGCAGCTTTGCAACCGTTCGAATCCATTGTGCTCCCATGCTACCTCATCTTGATCCCAACTATATAGGAACTATTTTTTCGCTCCCAGCCAATTACCCAAGGAAAAAACAGGTAAAAACAACTTTTTTGCGATACAAGAAATATGTGTCGTAGAGCGTAACCCTATGTGTTTTAGTTAGCTTTCTCTTGGAAATTCAGAACAGGGTTCACTTTTGAACGTTTGATATTTCATGCTTGTGAACTTTGTGAATAGTTAATTTGTTATAGTCTTTGGTGAATTCATGTCTTGGAGATTACTACAGTTGTTAATTGATAGCTGTTGTAAATTGGCCATGGCCAGAATAAACCAAAATCAAAAGTCATTAAAACAAAGTATATGATAACTTCAAGGTGTGGTGAAAGTTCTTTTTTTTATTTGGATTGATTACATTTTTTGATTTTTATAAACCCGATTTAATTAATTTATGAACTGAATCGAGTTAATGAAATATCAGACATAAATAAATGGGACAATATAGGGCGAAATAAATCGTGTAATACCCGGCGAAACGTTTTCGAGGTTAATTAGCTTTTATAGATAAGGTCAATGTAGCGATAGTCATTATAAATATGGCTACGTTAAGCGTGAATTCACAGATGTTTGAAATAAAATTAAAATGAAACATTTCTGTTTTTTGTCATAATGCCTATATAATTCAAATAGTTAAACTGTTAATTTGAAAGAAAAATAATGTTAAGGCCAGTTGAAAAACAATGCCAAAGGCAGTCATTTTTATTGGAGAATTAGACGTCATTAATTATATATTAATTAGGCTGTCATTTTTATTGATATTTGGCTTAGTGTTTTGATCGATTTCTCTCGTAAACAGTCGTAAATATGCCATATGGCATCATTTGAAATTTTTTATACCTGAGGTGTGGTAATAATTTACTAATTTAGGATGGAGAATCGTGCTTATAGCTGTCCCGTAATTGTCTAAATTGAATAAAATTTAAGAACTGCATTTGTGGACGGCAACGGTCCCTTTTTTATTAGAGTCAACTTCTACATCAATCATTGACAATATTATACATAAAATAAAATCGATGATATACATATGTATATATATTATAAGCTCTGTTAAATGTCAATTAAGCCCCATTTACACACTTCAGTTATATTTCCGTTCCGCCTCCATTCAGTATCAAAACTGGTTAAAAACGAACGGAACTGCGCCGGACGTGTTAAAAAAACTGGGAAGGGAACCATGTTTTTCTTCCCTCTCATGAACCTAAATGTAACTGACGTGTGTGAATAGGCTATTTTTAGTCAAGCCACGCTGTACCCATATCTACACTAAGGTGCAAATCAAAATCAGCTGCCCAACGGTACTTGACTAAAGTATAAAGCGAAGGTTCTGGCTACATTGCCCGGAGCCATTTTTTCAGGTCTGACGTTCGTTTTGTTACGGGGTTTGCCGTTCTTCGTTATTCGTTTATTGTTCTTCTTTTATTCAATGTTCAGTTGAAGAAACTGTTGGCTTCTGCTGCTAGGAACATATTGGCTCGTTGAAACGACAAGTCGCAACAATGGCAAGTTTGCGTCTCTTTCTAAATTTACTTTTTTTTAGCCCTCCCCCCCACATCCCCCGGCCTGCTGATAGCGTCGAAGAACCAACCGGCTGGTTAAAAATGGCCATTAGCCTTTCGGCCGTCTCGTGGTTTTGCTAACCCTCTATAAATGTGTCATGCAGGGGCAAGTGATCTTTCCTAAATAAAACGTACTACACGCGTCTTTAGGATTTATTTCTGGCGCTTAATGCGAGATGCGTGGCCTTATTCCGAGTAAAAAATGTGAGCGTTCCAACGCGATTCAGGTACTTTGCGAACATCGTTACGATTTTGCTTAGTTTTTTTTATTAAATCAACTTTGTAATTTTGTTAAGCCTGAATGAAATTCATCTGTGCAGGAATCTATATTATGTCGCGTAATAATTATTCAAAGCACGTAGGCTTGATGATGAATAGGCGTGAATACCCTACTTAGGCCTACATGGCGCCTGGATGTCATCCCCCCCTCCCCCCCCCCCATTTGGGTTAGAATAAATTCCCATGCAGCGTGGGTTGACGGTGTTAATGGCGAGTGGGTTTTTGTGAGTAAGAAGGGAAAGATTCGCTATTTGAGGGATTTGCCTCGAAATTTGTGAAAGACCATCTTTAGAACTGAGGGCCTCAGAACCAGCTTTGGTTACCAAGTCTGCCCAGGAGATTTACCCCACATTGTAACCCATTGCACCGGCACACAAAAGTATATTTTTCACAGATTTACCTATAAAAAGGGCCTCTCAAAATATTTGATATGACATTCGTCTATAATGGCGAGAAAACTTTGTATTTGCATATTTTTTGCAATTACATAACAAGTTCGTGTCGGCATGTAGTATAAAACAGCAATTATGGTTCAACACCAAGATTTATTGGTCTTCATGGTCTAACGGAGGGAAAGTTTCTTGTTTATTGCATTTCGATATGCGGAGATCGAGAACCCTTTTAAATTTAGGAATGGATGCGAAAAAGTATCCAGCGATGGGGTGGTTAGTTTTGCATTGCATAACGGGTCTTAGCAGTAGTATTCCTAGTTTTCCCCAGAATCTATTTACTGCTCTGGCTGCTAGCACCAGTGATTAAGAGGTTGTGATCTCACACTAGGTCCTAAGGTACATACTGTAGTTCGATTTTGGGTTGAGGATGTAACACATTCTGATAGTTTAAACCCAAGGTCCCATTCAGATCCCTCTTGTTATCTGCACGTTTAAATGTCCCTCGAGGGAGTATGCCCTTTGTAGGAATATCCAGTTAGGTAATGAAGGCTCATTCATCATCAATGCATCATAAAAAAATAAATAACCATAACAGGTGGGCTGCTCAACTACGTTTTCTGATGAATCGGTGTTGTCTCGTGGAGATCAACCCATTTTTACTGTAATGGTCCAAAAAGTTATCGTTTGTGGAATTATTTCTCAAATATTTTTGTCTTTAAACCTAACCTCCACACTTCCTCCTTTTAAAAAAATCCCTTGCTTTACTTATATGATGAATTGATCGATCATATTCATAATTTTTTTCCCAGCTGGTTATAATAAAATATTTACATATCAGTGTACCAGTTAAAAGGTCAAATTTTCTTCGAATAGTTAAAACATAATTAGTATAATCTGCACTTGAAAAATGTAAATGCATCCAAGTAATCTGCATGATTTTTAAGAGTAACGAGAGAATAATTAGCTAGAAAGACATTGTTATGCAATTAAGTGATCTAACTGGTGGGCACTTTGGTTTATAGTTGAATCTATTTACTTTCAGTCTTTAACTAACAGTGCTGATAATTCCCCTTCCGCATCGCCAATTAATTCAAACAATGCTCCAAAATTTGGCACTTTGGTACCTAATAGGATATTCGTCGGAGGCATCACACCTAATGTAAGTTTCCGAAATGGGATTTTATGCTTCTCATGCTACCTTTTTCATTAAATTGGCATGCTTATCCATGAACACCTTCAAAACATTTGTTTTTAAGTTTTTTTATGAAACATGTTTGGCATTTTTTAAGTAGGTCAGTAAATTCAAATTTTCATTGTAATATATTAGCTTGAAAAGTTCAAATATGCATGTATAGCAAACTTTATCTCGGTTCTAGAGTATATGATTTCTTTATGTTTAATTCATTATTGAAATAAAAAGTTGTATCTAAATGCTGTCACAAATAAGTTTTTTTTTGTTGGTGCAATATTTTGCAAGTGACCGGCTAATATAATTGTTGTGCTGTTTTTCAAAACATTTTTTAGTGTTATGTTACAGAATATTAATTAAAACTGGATTTTTGTACCTAGGGTAAGTGAATTCCTTTGCTTTCTTTGTTTCATAGACCAGTGAGAGCGAACTTTTCGATCTCTTCTCTGTTTATGGTAACGTAAAGGCTACCAAAATTATAGCAGATCGTGCTGGTGTTTCAAAAGGGTATGTAATTTTATTGTTTAAGTTTGTTTCTTGTTGTTTCTTAATTAAATCGTTTTTAACAAAGATTTTTTACCGAATGACTAGTTATGGATTTGTGACATTCGAAACTGAAGAAGAAGCTCAAAGGATACAAAAAGAAGTAAGCTTTTTGACGCAGAATCCCAGGTGATTGGAATCCTTTTTATGTATCAGTTGGTATTAACGTATACTTCTAGGACAACGTCATCTTGAAGGATCGAAAGTTGAATATAGCTCCTGCCATCCGAAAGCAGGCAAGTTTTGGTTTGGTTAATGAATAATAAGTTGTACTGTTTAAAAGTGCATTCAAGTATTTTCTATTTCTATTATTCTTTTTGTGCAGCCATTCGGACGGACGTGCGGTAAGCTTAAACGACGGCAAATTATGATTTATCGGGAAAGCAATGAAGTTCATAACTGATGTTTTGATATGCGATTTCAGGTTCATCTGAAAGTTCGTCCGATCGACCAGGCACACCTAGGCAACCACGAAATTCTCTAGATTGGAGTGTTGTTCCTCCAGCAGCAGGTTTATAGCTCTATTTATCTAAATTTCAAAACGTGACGTTTTCACATAAATCTGAGGATTTCTTATAAATTGTCAGCGTTAACTGGTTATCATATTTTTTTTTAAATTTATCCGTTTAGATCCCGCTCCACTTATCCCTTCTAACAGTACTGTTTACTTTCACAACGGGGCCTCATATTACACTCCTAATGGAACCGTTTATACCCCTTCAGAAGGGGGTTATCAGTATTCACAACCTCAGGTATTTATCTTCTACCAAAGTTTGAAGTAATGCTTTGTCCGTTTTGGACAATCAAATACTCAAATACTCTATGCCGCTTTTAGTACTATCCAACAATGCTATATTCACCTGTGTATATTCAACCACAATATCCTCAATTTCAATCTCCAACTTCGGTTTGTATTTTCTGCTTATGATTATACATGCTGGTTTTCCAGAATTGAGCTGCTTGTTAGTTCATAGCTATTTTTACCTTTTGAAGGCTCAAACGCAGTGGTCGGGACAAACTCTTCGTTGGGCATCTCACGTTGGCTATGGACAGGTAAAGCATTTAAACAAAGTTATTTCGCTTTTGTCTAATTATAAATACTGGTTATTGTGGTTACATTCTGATTTCTAGGTTTAAGTTTGAAGGTGTAACTTTAATAATGGATACCAGAACATATTATGACTTTTGCAGTGCCGGTGTGAACATTTCCCCCTTGACCCAGCAGTTAATTTTAAGATAGCCAAGGGAAACGTTAAAACTACGAGCACTTGAACTTTGTTGTTTGATAATACTGTGACATTGCAATTCCAGGCGACAAATGGCTCTTTTGGAGCTACTCTGCCAGGAATTGATGGTATTTCGTACGTGCCTACATCACCATCATTCCTGTTACCTGACAGAAACTTCTGATAAATTCCCTATTATGTTGTGTCATCTGTACTGGTAATTGAATTGATAACATTTATGGAACTGCACGGTGTTGCAAGGCCATTCAAATGCACGAAACTCGTAGTTTACCCTTTTAGTTGCTCGTTTTTTGAAGAGGACGATTTCTTACCTTAATTTTGGCAGATCGCATGCTTGTTGCAAGCATTTTTCTCCCGTTTTTGTAGTAGTAGATTTGCATCAAATATGGTGTCATTGGTAGTCTTGCAAATGGTCGTAATTGTTTTCTTCTCTTTCCCCAAAAATGCAGTTAATTCGTTGCTGCCATTTCATGTAAAATGACAGCAGGATATCATATCTTTAACTTTGTAAGAAAATGTTTTTGGAATGGGTCAGAGAAAGGCTTTCAATGAGATCTCACTTTGAATTACCTTCATTTTATGCCGGACTTACGGTGGAATACAACCTTATCACTGCAAGTGAAATTTTTAAACACACTCACAGCCAAACAAAAATAGATTAAATAAAAATAAAAATTGTTTAAAATAACTTCATAAATCAGCAATTTCATTTGCAAATCCCAAAAGTGATAAGGTTATATTCCACCTTAACCACCTCCAATATAATCTCGTGCAATGTTAACATTCTAAACGGCCTGCCAAACATTAACTAGCACTAACTTAATTTTGCAAACAACTTTTGCATTTTTGGTACTGGTTTGGATTACCATCGCTGTTGTTGAATGTGGTGTCGATTGCTTTTCATTTAGATGAATTCCTGATTGTGTCCACTTAGCATAATTACATATTGCTTTCCTTTCAGAGTCCCAGTCCTCACACTAGTGCAAGTTCTTCCGCCACCACCATTCCTCAATATGTTTACAGCACCAACGGCTGTCCTGCCACTCCCTCCACCAATTCGGGACAAACAACCAGCTCGGTCACCTCGACAATGGCAGCAGTTCAGACTCAAAGTGGAGGGGTGCCGAGCGCTATCAATACCCCCATTGCAACGGCTATCGCCTATCCATACCCTCCTCCTACCATCCTTGCTCCTTACCAGCCCAATATGGGATCTGGGGACGTGGCCGATGTACCCATGGTAGAAGCTTCTTCATCAACGGAGCAATCTCCACATACTCAGGTCAGCTGCTACATGTTTTCCTAGAATTATGTGTTTATTTTTTTAAGGGGAAGAAAGCTTTTAGTGTCTTGAAGTTGTAACTTTTAGGCCACTCCACACATGCGATAAAGCGGACGAATGTTTACATAATGAATATGTTGCATTCGGTACTCGTAAAAGATGATACATTAATTAATTCATCGATCAGTTTTCTACAGTAAAATTTCTGCGTTGAGATATAATTCCTGTAAAAAATCGACACTCGGCGAAGCACACATGCGCTGGAGTACTCGCCGCTCGGGGGAAAAAGGGAAATATTCTGTACTCACCAAATATCGCATGTGTGGCGCCGCCAGCAAGGGCCACATATGGCACCGGTGTAACCAAATATGGGTCTTATATGGCCTTACATTGGTCATAATTGATCCTTGATGGGACAAATGATGGTCTCACTACATATTATCAAAAATAATCAAAACTGTGCTGCATGTGCAGCTGCAGCAAAGTTTCAGCTCAAACTGCGCAAACTGTAAAAATGTCCCTCACACAAAGCTACTTTTAAACTGCATCCAGCATTAAGAATGTTGCAAGCAACTGTACTGCATTCGTTACTTTCAAAGTTGCAGGGGGTTCATACGGCACGTTACAAAAGCTGCAAAGTTTTTTAATTGGCTAGGCAGCATGAGTAGCATGGTGTGCAGGCACCTTCAATTAAATTTATTTATGCCTTATGGTCGTAAATATCCTATTTTTTAGCCAAAAAAAATGTTTTAAGATAAATTGTTTTTTAAATTGGCTGGTGCTTAAAAGGGGAAAATTTTGAGTTTCATGGGTAGAGTGGATAAAAAGAATTGATTGTTGATGTCCTACTTGCACATTCCCTTAGTTGCATGAAACTGAATGTGAAGGTGTTTGGTGAGAGGCTTGGACCCATTTCCAAGTTTAAATGTGTGATTTAGGAGCATCCTTTGTTCTAGGACAGTATGGGTCCAATGATGGCCGTCAGCCACACAGGCGTCAGCACCGCCGTACATTTCGTCCGCGCTTTTCCAACTCAAGTGCACGATTCTGACGAGTACCGCCTTCCTCAGTTTGAGCAGGGCCCTCCAGCCAACTACCAAGGATACCGCAAGGGGTACCAGCCTGGCAGCCCACGCAAGATGCTTTTCTCATACAATTCGACGGCCCAGCAGTACCGCCCCAAAGGCAGAGCAAACCACTCGTCTTACAACAACCACTGCTATAACAGCCAGCCATCCAATGTAACCACCCCTACTAACAACGGCAGCGCTAACTCGACCTCCGGATCGGCATTCAAGAAGCCGAACGGGAATCCAAACTCGCCTTTGACTCCGCCACCCACACCATTGGCTAATGCCACTGTTGCCAAAGAGAATGGGTCGGTCGTCGAAACCGCACATCGCTTTAAAGCGCTCAACCTCTGAACGTGACTTTTTGTCCTGTTCCAAAATGCATGTTCTAAACTTCATTTCTTCGAATCTCCTTTGCCTCTACTAGTAATCTTATCTTACCCTGTTGAATGCAACGAAATTTTCTGCAAGAAGGCAATGCTCCTTTTCGGGTCAGCGGGCTGTAGTAAGAAACACTTTCTGTACTTTTCTACGATCGCCACTGATGAATGTCGTACTGCCATCAGCTGGGAGGAAGGAAGGAAAACGTTTCTTTCTATAGGCATTATACTAAAGAAAAATGTAATCACATTGTCTCATTGGTTAACTAAAACGTTTGTCTAGTCACGAGGAAACAATGCAAATGGAGGCTTCCTTGCTTGTTTACCCGTATTTTGGCGCCTGTGCTCTGATCTCCTGCAGGTGCCATTCTGTGATTGTCACTCGTACTTTCTTTGTGGCCCATGTACGCTGACCGCACTAGTCACATGTTCACAAAGATTTTATTATTCTAAACACTAAAGTCTTTCCTTTCCTAGTCATAATTTCAACATCCAGAATATGCACGATACCTCATTTTCCTCCTCTTCCTCCTTTCGTGACGTTTATACTCGTATACGTGCTCTCCCGCCACCCGAATGTACTGCATGATGTTAACCTCTCGTCACTCATTCCGAGCTGTGATATTCGTCGTTTTGCTGAAGCGGGGGGCCGCCTGCTCCTTAGCAAGAGCAAGGATGAGTTTCCCGATGCAGCTATATGTTGTGTGATTTAGATGCAGCAATCACCAGTTAAACGTGACAAAACGGCGATAGCCTGCTAAAAGTTTGAGCAGCTAACTTGTAGCGCACATTTTTGCAGCTGACATTCGATATAATGCCAGGAAAGTGAAATGCTGGTAAATAATGCTCTCGTGCAGTGTCAGAATGTGCCTACAGAAAGCCCAATTTGGGATCTAAAATTTTGCCGTGTTTTCAAACACGGTGGATAAAATGGCAGTTAGAAATACTCGCCCGATTTTGTGATCTCAGATACAAACGTTAACTTGTCGATGACTATTATTCGCCCGAAGCATAATAAGTATTATTTATCCTTAAAGTCGAAGACTATAAAATGCCTTCACGACTGCATCGTTTTGTTTTGTACGGCTGTGTGCAACTGATACGAGGCTCGCATGTGATCACGCTGTACTAGTCTTGTGTTTGAGCCTCTGTCAATTTGTGATGAATATTTATAATGGGAAGCATTTGGTATGCTTGCATTTTGATAGCAGATGTTGTGGAAAAGTGTGATTGGGTATCGTTACTATACAACAGCCGTTTGGCCTTTTTTTGGACATTCTAATCGAAATCTAACGTGCTTGTCAAAAATCATTTTTACCAGCATAAATATCCAACAATCATTTGCGATTCGCCAATTTTACCTCGAGGAAATGTGCTCGTCACTTGCTAAATGTCATTAGCGATTGCTTTAAAAAGCCCAAATATCGAGCTTGGATTATTCATTTAATCTACAGTTAACAGTAACAATTTTAACCGTTTGTTAATACTATTTCCACAAAGACCACCGAGCTTGACATCTGAATGAAAAGTAAGCATGCCGAATGGTTTTCTTGTCCGCGTTCAGATATTTCCTCCGTTCTCAGTGTTCTTCTGTCAAAGCCATTATGCAGTACTGCTACTGCCTCTCCTCAAGAGCTTGTTTGTGTATTTTGAGATAATTTATTTATGGCAGTAGTGCTGATAATGGTTTTCAATATCTTCTAGTTAAATACATTTAGTGGTTTTGCCTTATACCTGATTCAAACCTCATGATTGTCATTTGATTTTATGCAGAAAATGCATTTTAACTATACCGAGTAATATGATAAAAATCAAAATGTTTTAATATTTTCTATTATACTGTTGTTAACCATCCTGAATATCTGATCAGTACTGTGCCTTCGTGTAAGGAAAACAGGGTAGCCTGCTGTTTATAATTCTAAAAAAAAAGATTAGTAGAAATATCGCTTTTAAACTCTGGTCTCCAAATGTCTTCCAATTGAACGTGGTAATGCAGGCTAGTGGTCAAACTGTTATAAAACGTAAAATATTCTAGATTTGACAAAGATGTTGAGTAAACATGGCCATCCATACTTAACGTGTTTAACATATGGCTTTACATTGTCAAATTAAAAAAATCTATGCAAATTATAATAAAGAAATCTGAAACTATTGCCGTACATCTTATTTTTGTGCGTTTTTATAACTGAATTTCAAACGTTCTATGCCCTTATTTGTGTTATGTTCAGAATTTGTTGGTAGGCAAGTTAAATAATATTTTCTCTGATTTTTTTTTTTTTTTTGTAAAAGGGCTTTTGCGAGATGGTTAGTCTGGAATACAGACAATCGCCAACTTACTATGTCCACGATATTCTTTCTTTTTTGTATAGTATTATTGATCATGATAGGCCAACGTTAAAAATCAACAAACAAACAGCATTTAAATCCATATTCAACCATGTTATGTTTCTTTAGATATTGTGTAGCTAAAATGTAGAAATAGTCGTAACGTCGAACAGTAGTGTGTAACATAGGTCGTAAGTCGACGACTGGATGTAATGCATATGTAAAGACATAACTTAACTTTCCCTTTTCTTATATAAAAATAAGAGTGGTAATTTTAAAATTTGCCTTAAAATATTTGACTGGTAAAACGAGTGCTAGTAAATGAATCTGCAAGTTATTTAATGGTTTTGCTGTATAATTTTAGATTCCAGTTTTCTTCTTTTTAGACTGGTAAATAACCTGCCATGCTAACTTTGAAAATGCGAGGTATTTTTCATATTTGTATTTTTTGTTTCGAATTCGCATTTCATAAATACCGCCACTATTGTGCATTCAGGATAATGTTGTTGGAGCTAGAGCGCCGTAGCGCTGATCATCCCTATGGGGACATCCTCGTTATTGCGCAAGTGCCACTAATGTTTATTATTGCAGTTATCCTTGAAATGTGATAGCCTTTAAATGTTAATATTTCCTCTCTGAATCATTTATGTGTGTTGTGTCGTAATGCTTGCAGTTTCTAAAGTATAAACTGCGCCATGAAGAGTCTGCTTTTGTTTACAGTCGTCGTTGTTTTAGCGTTAACGCTTGGTTTTGTCGCTTCTGACAGTGGAGGAAACGTTTCCAATGGGGCAACCCTACAAAACTCTACACCAACACCAGTTCCACCAGAACTAGGTAAGATACATTTACCAATGGTTTCTCGCTCTTTTGTGTTATATGTACAACCTTTGTTCAGTTAGCTGGTCAAATCCATAATTATTTTACTTGTGGTTCATACCAGCTGCATATTATACTAATTCTACATAAACAATAATATATTCTTGCATCACTTCACTATATACATATGTTCTCTACCTAAGAGTCGAGGGCTGGGGTTTATTTATGAATTACTCCTGTATCATGATGTATTGTTTTTTAAGTAGATAATGCTGACCACCAAGTTTTGTACAACACTATATTTATATATGCATGCCTATATATATATAAATACCAGCTGTTAAGTGCATTTGTAATTTCACTTATTTGCACATTGATGTAAAAGTATTGAAAATTAATTTTCTTCCAATTATGGAATTACTTCATCTACATTTCTGTTGTAATCTCTAAACTCAATTATCACTTGTGTAGAAAAACATTAGATTTTATGTGTCATGGACTTGATGCACCTTTGCATGCCTGTCATGGCATATATTGGATGACTTGTCCTGAATTATTTGCTTAGGACGTCAACGATCGATGAGAGTGTAACTCGTACACGAATATTACAGTTTGAACTACTGGAATCCCTTTGGGGAGATGTTTTGAGCATTCGTTTAGTAAAACTCTTCAAAACATAATTGTGCTGTGCAGCTGTGGCAACTGCTCATATAATCTACAGCAAGCTTAAATTATTGCTTGTCGTGCAAGTGTGCATCCCCGAGGTTATAAAATCCCTTAGGCAAATGAAAAAATGCTATTGTCATCTTGCATAAGCAATAGTTAACTTAATTACTAGGTGTTAAACATATGGTGAGGTGGCCTAAAACTGCACAAAGTATTTCAACATGTACCAATCAATGATTGTTTCAATGAACTTAACATAGTAATGTTAAAATGTTGCACATGCAGTTTTGCACCTTATGTCATACCCTACATAATTACACATCGATTGAAGTTGAACATTTCTGTTTCCATATGGATACATTATGCATTGCCTAATTTTTGTTCAATACTTTTGCTGTGTTTGTGGATGCTTTTGTTTGATATTGCATCACAACAGATAATATCCCCAAGATCCAAATTTTGAGTGCCAATGATTTCTTGTAGCAGTCTTAATTTAAAAATCAAGTTCTAATATTAACTATTTCTATCAAATTTCCATGTAACTCGTACATCTTATGTTATTTGCTTGATTTCAGCCTGTCAGTATTTCAACAATAGTTGTGAGGATTGTGTTAATCATCCACGAGTAAGTATACAGTTTCACCTTTTATCTAAAGTCAAAGCTGCAGTGCATATTTCAGTTAGCTGGGAAAGTGTATGTCTTATTTTTCAAGTCGTGGTGAGGTTTGAAAAATGCAAGATACAATTTATAAAAATTGTACAAAGCAAATCGAAATTTGAATTTCTTTTAGCAATGGTCTGACCATTAAAATTGATAGCAGTTACTAAGACCATCCGAAATATTACACGTTCTGCCTATTCATATATTACACATACACTTTCCTCTACTATTTTAAACTGGAATGTGTGCAATATATTCTACTATTATTTTAGTGTTACTATTGCTACTCGACCAGCCAATGCCTGTATTACCCATTCTCAAACATATTCCCAAGCAGCCGAGACTGCAACTGGGGTGAACTTCGCTGGGGAGTCTGTTGGTGTAAGTAGCTCTTCCTTTTAAATTTGTTTATATTCATGGCGCATCTGCCTAAATATAAATTCTATATCTCATTCGCGATCCTACATTATTTTGCAGTCAATTTCAAAGCCTTGACAATAAGCTTGGCTTGCATGTTTGGAGTTATGGTCGTTTGCATTTCGGTATGCTTGTATTGCTGCTGCCGGAAGAAAAAGAACCGAACCAAAGCTAAATATGCGCAAGAAGAAATAAGACGAGAACGAGAACGTGAAGAAAGGCGCATTAAATCGGAAGAGAGGTCTGACACCTCGTGTTTTTCAGTGTTTGTTTTCGATCTTTTATTTGGAATTTTCCTAATCTCTAACTTGTGCGGGATTTTCCAGAAAATTGGACCGTAAACTAAAGAACGATGAAATTCGAAAGAAATATGGTATGTTGCTAATTATTTTACTTGCACCATTTTGTGCGTTTTCTAGAATCATATTTGCTTGGTTATAAGTGAGCTTAGTTCTGGAAAGTTAATTTGCTTTTTAATGTTTCCAACCACTGCTGCGGAAGGGCTGTTGGATGGTATGTGGATTTACCGGAAAAACCGGGGTGATTTAGGGAAACTGAAAATTGTCAGATTATTCATGCAACAATTTGTGCTAGCATTTACAGAAAGTTTCATTTGGTTCCAAAAGCAGCATGTATTTTATTACTGAAAATTGAACCCAATTTTGAAGGTTCTGGTAGAATGCATATATGCTTTTGAAAAGCTTTTTCTAATCATTATTCTCTTTCTTTTAGGTCTGATGAAAGAAGATCAGCCTTATCAAAGATTTGATGCTTGAATCTCTGAAGAAAATCTCAAAATCCCTGATCTGCCTGCAGCCACAAGTGCAAGTTGGGGAAACAATTCTTTTCCATTTTTGATACTATGCTTTGACCAGTTTTTGGTTAAATCATGCTTTCGTTTTGCACTTGCACAATAATTTAATTGCTTAGTGAAGTTGCACCCACCGTTATGTTTCCAAGCATTATGCAACACCCATATTTTATTTATATTACTGTGATTTTGGGAGCCTGATACAGTTTATTTTCAGTATTATAAACTATGCGTGTAATTAAACCAATCCACTCCATAGGTAACCTAGGCACAAGGCCTTGGTGATCTTAGGTCTGGTCGTGGTGTCAAGAAATCGCAATAACGTAATTGATATTTCCTGTCTTTATCATATAATATGTGGGATATAAGAACACTTAGATTTAAAGACCGCTTCCAATTTTGAATCTCACCTTCAAGATCTGAAAAGATTCTACCTATTATTTTCGGATTGAACATTGTTCAGTGTTACGTTATGGCCGGCATCAAATGGCTTTTAATTCATTGTACTAATGGAATGGTCCATTACCAATAGAATAGTGCCATAAAGCCAGAATGCAGGGCGGTCATTGCAGTGAATTAAAAGTCGCTTTTGTTGGGCTTGGTTTGGTAAACGATAAATTCTGCATAAGGTCCATAGCCGTTTTACGATGCGTTTTTTAAAAATCAAAATCACTGGCCGTTTCTTTGTCACGCATTTGACAATATGATGATTAGCCTTATTATTTATTTGTATCAAGCAGTATTGAAGAAAACTACAGAAGTGAGTGCGCATTGGAGATTCCAAAATTCACTATTACACAATTGACAAATTATACCATAATCTTATTTAGAAATCCTAACTACTAGATGAATTTGTCATGTAGGTGTATGGCCGTATTGTGCTTTCTGCATATTACATGGCAATATCTGTAAACCAAACTTTGGTTTCTTTTATTTTTAAACGGGTGAAGAGTTACTTTTTTGATGAATGCTATAGAAAACTCACTAAATAGTCTCAATTTCGAGTACAAAATATTCAGGTGTGTTAATGTTGTAATATTGGCCCACAACCTGCTGTTGTTTAAACTGTAGAACATATAGACATATTCTTCCATAACTGAATGTTAAATAATCATCATTCCAAATTGCCTGCAGTATTAGGTGTTCAAGTTACTGTCCTGATAACCCTGGTTGTTGTTAAGATATTTAAGAAATAGCAACAAAAGGTGACTTCATACTAGTATCCGTTTATAACCACTGCATGTCCGATTACTATTTAGATTGATAGTGGAGACAATGTTATATTTTATCCGTTTTTGCATCATTGTCTATCAAATGACAACTGAAATTCGGGTAGACATACATTGTTTTCAAATGCATATATTTCATCCCTTTAACCTATACTAGAATATTTTGAGCAAACTACTGGATGTGACGTTACGAATCAATACTATTATTATAAATTTTCCACTCTGGATCATTTGGTGTCAGGGTAATCATGCAGGTGCTCATCCCACAGAAAACTGTGATCTCAGAATTGTTGCTTAAAGTGATCCAACATGCTCATTGTGAAGGTTTGCATTAGTTGTTCACCTTTCAAATATTAATTCCAATCACAGATATCTGTCCAACATTCCAGGTGTTTTTTGTTAGTAAAATAAATCCTGGTGCTTAGCACAATTCTACTTGCCAAAACAATATGGGAAGCTGCTGTCTGAATAGGATTGGGAGAAATAACTGGTTGAATCAGCTCGATTTATGGGTCTTTAAGCAAAATTGCACGTACAAAAAGTAATATTTTTGTGAAAAACACGATACTACTTTGAAATGATTTTATAAAACTTTCTGATGAAAGTCACATCTTCTCTTCAAAATTGACCTTTTATGGTAGTTTTTAGTAGAAAAAGTGTCAATGACAGTTTTCTGACTAAAAAAGTATTTTAAAATGGGGGGTTTTTAAATAAGTAAATTCGTGACTGGAAGAAAGATGTTTAGAATTTTAAAAATATTTAACCATTCCATCATGAACTCTTGTAACATTGCTGGACAATCAATTCTCCACATTTCCGACTACATGCAGTAAATCTTCTTCGTGCATACCTGACATTGTAAATGGTTATCCAATATGGTACTTTTCGATATGTCACATCCTGTGTTGGACGGCTTTGTTTAGTCGAAGGTGCTATTCTGGAATGTTCTCTCTCAAAGTGCATGCCAACAATTCTCATAGCCCATAACATTCATTTTTTAAACCATTCCAAGAATCGTTTTTTTTAATTGTGCCTTATCGATTGGTTATGGCCCTGATCGACCAGAATAATTCAGATGATTCTTTTCAAGATGGTGGCCTTCAGTTATCAATTTATATTTTCATATCTGCTAAAGCATTACCACATTTTAGGTTATTTTGTATCACCGTGCCACAATTTTGTGGGGCACCTACTTTTACATTCTTAATTGATTGTTCTTTTGATAAATTCGCCTGGTATTTTTAAAAAAAGATATGTTTGTTGCTTTTGACATGTTCACAGATTTTGACCTATACAGTATGTCATTGTGGGTTGCATAGGTCAATTGAATCTTGTGCGGTCTTTATGAAGTCAAATGCATGTAAAATTGCTGTAGTCTGTTACTAGTCATCCTAGACAATGTGTCAGATATGGAAAATGGTAGTTTTGTTGTACAAATATTTTTGCCTGGGGTATTTCCTCATCTACTATGCTAACCATGAGTATTTAATTTTATCAATGAAACATTTTATTAGCCGATAAAATTTACCAACATTTGGCTTTAACTACTACTCTAATACAATTTAAAGTTATACCCCGGGGGTTTGTTACCAAAAAGCAAAATTACTGAAACAGTACCTCCTGGGTTGTGACATGCAGATTTGCATGTTTTAGTGCATTGTCAAAACGCTACAGGCTAAAATTCATTAAATTTATAAATTTGAATTTCGTTATTTAGGCACAGAAGTTTAATTAGTCTTCCAAAGACGTGTGATAGGTATATTTCTAAACAATAAGTTCATAATATGCGTTTGTTGCTTTACTATGGCAAGTAATGCATGCTATATGAGATACGTGTGATGTGATATTGTAATAAACGTTAATATTTTAGACAAATGTATTCTTGTGTCCTTGCCCTTAGTCTGATAATATTCTATCTTGAAATTTGGAGAATTAAATTTTAGAATTTTAGAAATGCCTATGATACATACTTTTTGGTAATTTATGTAATAATGCTTAGGAATTGATTTTCAAGCAGAATAACTTTATTTTAGGAGCAGTTATATCGTTATAACGATTACAGGATGAAATCAGAATTTGTTTAACGATCGAAATAGTCCATACGATCTCCTGAAGCAAAAACATCCTGTTCGAGAATGGACAACAACTTTTTGGTGGTGGCTTCACATGATAACACCCTTCCTGATGCAACAGTTTCTAAAGAAGACAAGAAGAAACGCATTTGTTGGTAACAACATGGTAAATTGATTGACAAAACAGCAGACCACAAATTATTCCATTACCCTTGAACATTTCCTTTCCTTTAGGATGCACTATGTCTTTGCAAATACCATGGAACATCTCAGTGTCCAGTGGTCCTGGAGAGTAATTCAACACTTTCACGCTCGGATCTTCCACTGCCAAAGTACTAAATAATGATTCCCTAGCCGCTTTCCCTAATATACATAGAATCCACAAATGTTATTCTCATGTCGACTTTCCTGTTCCATATCGTATATATTTCTTATTAATTTTTAAAGTATATACCTGTGTTATACATTCCACACGAAGGTATGGGCTTTACAGCCGCAAGAGAACTTATGTTTATGACTAATCTCTGTTTAACAGCATCCTGGGTAAAGGTCTTTAAAAACGCGGCGTTTAAACAGGCAGGAGAAATAACATTTATGGCCAGGTATTTTGCCCATTCGCTAGGGTCATTGTAACTTTCGGTTGATGCGGACCTGCCTACCGTTCCAGCATTATGCAGTATGATTGCTTGCTCAAAATTTGAGGGGGCATCAGGAAGGGCCGAATTAATAATTTTTTGAATGCTAACTGCGTCTGTGTTCACTCCCAAATCAACTGCACTTACGAAGACCTTGATCCCTGCAACTTTGCTCTCCAATTCACGTTTTACATTCTCTAAAGCCTCGCCGTTTCTGGCTAGCAGCAAAAATGTGGATTCTTTAGAAAAATGAGGAGCAAATTCTAAAGCTAATACTCGCCCAAGACCTCTGTTTGCACCAGTAATTACGCAAAAAGTTTTTTTGTTGGACAACCACCTGTTCATTTTTTTTTGCTGATTTTACAAATTCACGATCAGATTAAGCTTCAATGATGGCAGATCCAATTTCCAAAAATTCCTCATTCAATTGAACGTTGATTGTGATCGGGCATTAAATGCATAAAAAGTAATTTTTAATGTTTTGTAGGTTAGTTACTAGAGAATTATGTTCTCAAAAAAAAAAAAAAAAACGTTTTATTAGAAATTTAAATCAATTTCATGCCGGCGCCGATGGTCGAGTGGGTTACGTGCTTGCCTCTCGATCCTAAATGCTGGGTTCGCTCCCGGGTCGAGGTCGGTGGG